>VZZY01005634.1:43215-57599 GCA_013400335.1 Eurystomus gularis
TGAGACAGTTAGCTGTATAGTAAAATGCTTATCCCAGTCATTTCTCTGTCTTCTTGAATGTCTAGGTGGTTCTTTGAGTTAACACTGTACCTTATCATTGGGGATTTTCACCTGTGGTTTTAAGTCAGCCACAGTCTTTCTGCATTTCACTGTGCTGTAATGATTGTCATATGAGACTATTATTGTTTTGTCTTGCTCATTGTGACTTGTAGTGTTACCGGTCTTCATTTTCATTTTGATTGTTTGTTCTACTGATTAAGAAATGACTTATCTTTAGGTGAGGAAATGATGCTATGTAGATATTGATTATGGGTCATTTGGATTTTCTGTTTCATTACTTTGGAGGGAAGTTTTTGAGCATTGCAGAGAAAATGGATTTCAGTTATAGCCCATTTAATAAGGATAACTGATGTTAAAATACAGGATATTTTTAAAATCATGGCTGGCATTGAAAGTGGAATGCTTTTTTCCGTATATTGAATAATAAGGAAATTTGGCTGATCATTTTTCCAGCAAACATTGATAGTGTTCTTCAGCACAGAATTATGATGCTGTTTGCTAGCCTTACAAATGCAGCACAATTCTCATTGTTCAACAAGACATTGTACTTTCTGCTTTGTGCTTTTTCTTTCACTGTACTGCTGTACTTGGAAGAACAAATCACTGAAGGTTTCTGACTCAGACTTTCTCACCTATACAAACTGAGAATCAAGAATGTAATAGTGATGTAGGGAACAAAGCCTTAGAAAGGGTCTTGAAAAATGTGATTGTGACAGTTTCAGAAATTAAAACTCTCTCCAGTAGTTCCTTGTCTCTCTTGGACTGGGGAGCCCAGAACTGGACACAGTACTCTGGATGGGGCCTCAATAGGGCAGAGTAGAGGAGGAGAAGACCCTCCTTCAACCTCCTGGTCATGTTCTTCTTAATGCACCCTGAGGTACCACTGGCCTTCTTGGCCATGAGGGCACATTGCTGGCTCATGCTGAATTTGTTATCCACACAGGATGGTGAGCTGGCACAGGCAGGACACAGGAACAGCCACAAAACCACACTGAAATGGAAAGAGTAGATTTATTCTCATTACTTCACAAACTTGGGGTCTCTGCAGCAGCATCTGGGCCAAGGCATACAAGTAGGGATGTAGGCATCACATAGCTAGTTTTAGCTGCAATATATTTGAAGAAGCCTTTTCTGTTGTCCTTGACCTCTCTTGCAAGGTTTAATTCCAAGGAGGCCATAGCTTTCCTAGTTGCCTCCTTACATCCTCGGACTTCAGTCTTGTAATTATCCCAAGTGGCCATCCCCTCTTGCCATGATTTATAGACTTTCTTCTTCCACTTGAGTTTGCCCAGCAGTTCCCTGTTTAACCATGCAGGTCTCCTGGCTCCCTTTCTTGACTTCCTACCTGCTGGGATGCTCTGATCTTGAGCTTGAAAGAAGTTGTCCTTGAATGCTAACCAACTATCTTGGGCTCCTTTACCTTCTAGTACCCTGTCCCAGGCGATTTCTCCTAGCAATTGCTTAAAAAGGCCAAGGTTGGCCTTACTGAAGTCCAGGGTTGTGATTCTGCTTGGAATTCTGTTCCTGCCACATGAGATCCTGAACTCCACCATCTCATGGTCGCTGCAACCAAGGCTGCCCTCAACCTTCACTGCTTCAACCAGACCCTCCTTGTTAGTGAGAATGAGATCCAGCAGCGCTCCTCTCCTAGTTGGTTCATCCACCCTCTGCATCAGGAAGTTGTCATCAATGCACTGGAGGAACCTCCTGGACTGTGGATGGGTGGCTGAGTAGGTCTTCCAGCAAATATCAGGCCTTGCTAGTGAACAAAAACAAAGCTTAAGCTAAAAGCATACTGCTTTCTCCTGTGTATATAGAATTCTTGCAGGTATAGTTTCCCACTGCTTAGATCTTTCCTGCAGCAGGGCAGGAATCTTAAGCATATTTGATAAGGTGCTTCTGAGTCCTTCAGAGACCTGTGTTATCTAAACACAGATATTCTACTTGTCCAGCATGACAAAGCTAGCAGCAATTAGTGTGATATATGTGTTTTTCAACAGCCCAGCTGCAAGTCACTTGAACGTGTTTACAATTCTCCTTGCCAATCTTCCATTCTTTTCCCACACAGGATGACTCCCAGGTGCTTCTCCATGGAGCTGTTTTCCAGCAGGTCAACCCCTAACCTGTACTGGTACATGGGGCTGTTCCTCCCCAGGTGCAGCATCCTACACCTGCCCTTGTTGAACTTCATTAGGTTCCTCTCTGCCCAGCTCTCCAACCTGTCCAGGTCTTGTTGAATGACAGCACAGCCTCCTGGTGTGTCAGCCACTCCGAGTTTTTGTATCATCAACAAACTTGCTGAGGGTACACTCTGTCCCTTTATCTGGGTCATTGATGCATACGTTGAACAAAACTTCTTTTGCTCAAACTTGTTATTTCATACAAGAAGAGAGTCTTTATTTCCATCAACAAGTGGTTCTAAAGCAGATATTTATTCTAGTTATACTAAGAAGATATACAGAATATATTCTTTAATGAATGTTTTTCTATTATAGAAAATTGATTCTGCATAAAATGAGTTGTGAAAAAATAGATTTTAAAATGTAAAATTCAAAAAAGGTGAAAATAGAATCATCATCATGATCTAAGGTTCTCATAATTATTGAAAGATCAATCCTTGACAGAAGAACAGATGGTGATTGAAATCTAGAATGAGAGAAACTATAGAGTGTCATCTAGTAAACTCAGCATTAATCCCGTGCAAAGCAACTGCAATTACTCAAAGTAATTCAATCTTGCCCTCCCCTTTTCTGCAACTTGAGATATGATTTGGGTCTAGGAGTAAGAGGAAGAATCCAGCAGCAGGGAAATACAGCACAAAAGCACGGATGTCACAAGTCAAGAGTGCAAAAGTTAACATGTGACAAACAATAAAGCAGAAAATCTGACCAAGGCTCACTGTGTGTGGTGCCTGTGTGCTAACCCAGTGTTGTTACTTGAAACAAGTCTCTTCACAACAATCCACGCTGTTCAACACCAGAAGCATTTTGTGTTCTCTAAGTAGCCTTCTTTCCCAGATGTTATGATGATAGTTAATAATTAATTATAATTGAGTTAAAACATGAATAACAATCTTATTAAATGATTTGGATATTCAGTGATGTTCAGAGGTGCCTTTTGCAGTTGCATACAGTGTTGGATTAGCATCCCTAATACAAAGATGGGAGGTTCTGCCTGTTCCTTCCTACTGCTTAAGACAATATAATAGACATTATAGAGATTTATGAAACAGAACTTCCATATAAGTTCTTTTTTTTCAGCTGTGATTGTTTAATTTTATTTTTCTTCAGTTAGTGAAAATTACACTCTGTAAATTCAGCGGTTTAAGAAAGAAAAAAGAGAGAGAACTCTTCTGTCCTCTATTCTCAGTGGGAAACATCATCTTCTTCCCAGTTGTGGGAAGCATTTTTTCTGAAGATCAGTATTTTTTGACATATCTGACAAGCTGTGATGCTTTCCTTGTCATTGTCATTAATCTGGTATTTTAAAATATTTCTGGTTCTTCTGATATGATTTTTGTTGTTGTTTGTTTTTTTGTAATCACAAATTCTTTGTTATGTTCTTTATCTTTTTGACATTTAAACCATAAGAATCAACTTTCTGTTGAACCAATTTGTTGCCGAAATGTTGCAGAAATTAGTGAATGGTTTCTTTCATTCAAGAAGGTTTCAGAAAAAAACAGTGAACAGACCAAGACAGCTGAATCTAGGCTAATGTCTAGGGCTGATGAATTCCTTCGGAACAAGGAATGCTGGCCTCTCTGTTGAAACCTGAAATGCATACAACAAATTATTGCAGTTATACTAACTGATGATGATGCAGATTCACATTCTTCAAGGCAGATGTGCAATCTGGCAATTATTTTGGTGCTAATTTACTGTTTGTTGGTGCTTAGTAGAATTTGAATTCCTTAGCCCTTACACATCCTAGGTAGCACTCCTTACAATCTGTGTGTTAAAGAACAGAACTCTAGGAATGTACTTTTGAATATTTAGATCGCTGTTTTGTCTTTTTCCCAGATTGACAATAAATGACATATCTAGAGATTGATGTGGCACTACACCAACTGAAGAATAGCAGTGTCATTCTCTGGTATATTTTTCCAGAATTTTCATCTGCAGAAGCAGTATCAGCAGCAAACATTTTTTCTCCTACCACAGCATGAGCAGAAATTGTATGCCACCTATTGTGTGCATCACCATTTCTTCTTAACACAGAATACTTGTTGGGCTTTTTTCAAATGCCTGTCTTAACTTTTAGCTACTTGATTAAATTTCCTAAAGGCTATTTTTCTTTTTTTTTACTTAATCTTGCATATTGCCATATTGGCTTCACTTTGTGTGTGCATAAACATACAGAAAACAGTTTATGATTCATACAAGTTTTTGTGTATATGTATATACATGCACAGCTACATATACATACAAAAATAGTCTGTGTAGTATCACTAGGCCAATGGCAAAACATGGAAAAGGGATATAGAGATATGTAGATATTTAGCTATGTGTGTGTATAAATATGTGTATGTATCCATATTTATGAAGACATACAAATATTTTGCATATGCAAGAGAAAAAGGACCTTCCATGGCATAACCTGAAGTAAAATATTAGAGGAAAGCACTCCATAAAATGGAGTCCTGCTTCTACTACTGACTCATTCAAAGTGAACAGGAAGATGGAGGTAGCAAATAGGCAATATTATCTGCAATGTTCAGACAACACAGCAATTCTGTGACCACAACAGCATGTAAAGGTAAATTAAATAAGATAGATGAAATGTGAGCATGAGTGCAGCCGTTCCAATTTTGTTAATTAGTCTGTATTCATGCTTCAGTGACGCTGCAATTATGCTACCTCATCCTTGCGTAGGCCTATTGTGCAAATGCTGTCATTATGCTCCTAGTAGCATATAAAACAATGCATGATACGGGCCACCTACAGAGATGCCATTACAATTGTGTCAATTCAACAGTATGTTCTTTAAAATCTATAATTATTTGTCTTTGAGAAGTGATTTGTGAACCTAATACTAGTCTGTTTGAAGTTAACTTGGTAATTTCTTTTATATTAAACACCTGCAACTTAAGTTGATTGTGTACACCTAGTATATAATATTCTAAAATGAGATTCAAAGTCTACACCTACTTTTTAATAATTGTATAGGTTTTGTTGGGTTTTTTTTTGTTTTCTAATTTCCTATAAATTATACTATTTAGAAATATTAGGAGAACAAAAAAGAATTTCTTAATCTTGCATTAAGTTTGCCAAATGAAGGGATTCTTCATTGCAATATGTCTTCATTGCAGCAAGTCTTGTGTGTTTTGGTGGCAAAAGATCACATCCCAAAATGCAGGGAGGAAAAACACCAAAACCACCTGTTCCCAAGAAATGTCGTATGTTTAAAAGTTGCATTTCAAATGCAGGAGTATTTAACTCTGAAGGACACATTCATCTGAAATACCCTCTTCTGGGGCCTGAA
Source organism: Eurystomus gularis (assembly GCA_013400335.1). Lineage (NCBI taxonomy): Eukaryota > Metazoa > Chordata > Aves > Coraciiformes > Coraciidae > Eurystomus > Eurystomus gularis. The sequence continues at coordinate 48,757 of VZZY01005634.1, forward strand.
TGCAGAATCTCTAGATGAAAATTAATTTAGTCAGCTTGAATTACAGAGGTAGATCTGCCAGTTAATAGGCAGTGGTAGTTTTAGAAATGCTTTATTCACTTATATGTGCTCTTTCATTAGGATGTTGTTTCTACAAAATAGAAATTAACAGAATTATCACCATGGTCACAGTCTACATCACTCAGTATATCATATGCTGTATTTCAAATAACTTTCAAATGCGAGTGCTCTTCTTGGTAGAAATAGTCCGTATTTCTTTCCACTAAAAATGCAGAATAACAAATTTTTGTGAGAATGGATGTAAAGTACAAAGGGATGAGAATTTGTGATGGGCAGCGCCAAGAAACTGACAAAGGATTAGTTTATAATATAGAGTGCTCACATTTCAGAATCATCTTTCTGTAGGTGTTCATTATCCAGTTTTGAATCTCCATCGCAAATGAGTTCTAGCAAACTTTGAAATTAATCCTCTCTTCATCCTTTGTTTTATAAAATTCAGGTATAATTCCAGTTTTATAACACATCTGGCTAATAAGTCATTTGAGCAAAGCAGTATTTTAATTTTCAATCAAGCACTCAGAAGCATTTAAATTACCCCTGGCTACTGCAATTTTGGTTTACTTGCATCTAAGTCCAGTTAGTATCAAGAGTGATTCTGTTTTTATTCCTTCTTTGAGATACTCATTTCAAAGTGTGTTTTGCATGGGATAATTTATTCTCTCTGAAACAGATACACAACTGCATACAGGTGTTTTGTTTAATAATTTTAATCTAGTCAATTAAGAATACCCAGGATTATCCATAAAAGCCTTAGAGAGAGGGATAAACCTACTGCAAGAACACTGAATCAGAATTAGTGCTTCCCAAGTACTAATATATAAAACAGGCATATAATATTTCAGAATTACAGAAGTAACTGTATTAAACAACTCTGCTTCTGGAGTTCAAGATGTACTTAAATTCCCAAAGTTGTATAAACACATACAAGTGTATATATATATATATATATATATATAAAGTGCTGGGACACGAGCTGTAGGCCCCGAGTTGGAGTTGACCTGTGAATGAGTCACAACCTAGCAGAAGGTTTTGTTTTTCCTATTGGCTTCAAGTCCCAGAGGCAGAATCTGGCCCACCTGGCCAGAGTAAATTAGAATATATCCCCACCAGGCTTGTAGGCAAATACGGAGACCAATGAGTATTTAACAAATTTATTATTAAAATCTATCCATATATGTATTTATAGAAAACTGTATCTATCCTATAGAGACACTATCATACACTATATACACTATATTCACCCACTCACTTTCCCACCACAAGGAGAACTAGGAAACCTTAGGGAGGGAAGAGGATAGGGTAAATAAGAACCTAGTAGTATTAAAATATGACCTATATGTGGGTGTTGTTGTGTGTGTGTGATGTAAATCACCCCCTCTTCTCGATGTTGCTGAATATTTTGTTGAGGCCTGCGATGCACAGTTTAGTTGGAGCTTCACTGATGGGCGGCACCCCTATCACTTGGCTTGACTCGGCTCCAGTGACGCAGCAGCCTGCACTGGTGGCGGCTTCTCCCTCCTCCCGACCGCGTGATTTCTCAGAGGCGGGAGGAATTGAAGTCTTAAGGCAGTGGGAGCCCTGCCACAGCAGTCCCCCGCCCTTTCTGCACCCTGCGGCCGCCTACTAACCCGCAGAGATAGGAATTGCTTACAGAGTCTTCTAAGAATTCCTGGAATGTGATTCTTCTGGCAGCAACAGAGGGGGGAAGGGCACGGCCCAGTGGTTCTCCGAGGCACGACAATGCGGTCTCCACGTCGCACAGGAGGAAAAGAGGAAGTTTCATTTTTCCCGCAGGTTTTTATAGTCGGTGTCACATGACTTCCTACTTCTGGTTTCCGGTGGAGCATGGCATCATGGGGAATGTGGTCCTTAGTTCACTGTTTTAGTAAGGCAGAAGTTCATGCAGAAAAATATGGGTCAGTTCACCACAGCTGCACAGCTAGTATCAAGGAGGAAGCTTCCTTGGTGCCCAGAATATTCTTTCTTCCATCTCAAAGGAAGCTGAGGCAAAATTCTGCCCATATATGAAAAGTTGTACTAAAAAAAATAGCTTATACTGAAGAGTGTAAGTCTATTTTTTTATTTGATTGTGTAGCTAATGATTATTTATCAAAATAAAAGGGTTAGTAACTATTAAAAGAAAAGGAAGTTGTATTGGGAAAGTGAATTCACAGAAATCTTTGCAATATTCCCTTTTGCGTCAACCCTGATCCAGCTTAAAACATTGATGAATCATACCAGAAGGAAATCCTCTAATTTGTGCAAAATTATGTGGTAACAACGCAAAGCTAAGATGTAAGGAAGAAAGAAAGAAAAGATGTTACTCAGAGCATTCATGAACAAATTAACCTAGAAGGAAAATGAGAGAATCTAGGGTGATACTTTTCATACAAATTGCTCTTTTCAGTAGAAATTTTAAAGGATGTTTTGAAGTTCTTTGGGAACTGCAGCTCAGTAGAAGATTGTTCCTTTGGTGTACCATCACCTGGGGCTTTCTTGTTTTGACATTTCTTGTAGTGATTGGAAAAGGACAAGCATTTAATATCTTTACACTCAAGTGAAGAATACCAGAATGAGGGAAAGAGAGAAAAAACTATGAATGTAACATAAAAACATTCATGTTTCATGTCCTCTTCCTTTTTTAAAATGTAAGAAATGTCTGAATCTGATTACATTTTCTTTTTTCTAAAGGTATCAGCAAAGGTGAACAGGCAGAACACTGTGTATAGATACCCAAATACATTATCCTCTAAAGATAGATTCTTATATGCAACTGTTTGTAGCATTTGATTTCATCTAGTGTCCTGGTTCAGCTAGGATAGGGTTAATATTCACCAGAAGTTGGGAGGGAGCCATAGCTGGGATAGACAGCTGAACCAGCCAGTGGGATATTCAATACCATATGGATGTCATGCCTGTGAGGCCAGGAGCAAGTGGTCTGAGCGTGGGGGTTGATGCACTTGTTTCTGTTCACGGTCTGTATGGTTTATATCACTTGTTTTGTATATTGTTACTATTGTTCTTCTTACTCTTCCTTTTGCATTGTTATATTAAAATCTCCTTATCTCAAACCACAGGGTTTGTGTTTTCCTTCCTCTCCCCTTCCCATCTGGGGGTGGGAGGGCAGCAGGAGTCGGCCATGTGGTGCTCAGATCCCAGCAGGGTCTAAACCACCACATCTAGCTAAGTACCAATGAGAGTAATTACTTTCTATATCAGAATTGTATTAATTTTAAATAAAAATATTTCATTCTTATGTCCAAAACTTTATGTAAGCACCAGAAATAGGGAATATATTGTTTAAACTCACTTTTTAGTATTTAACTAATCAGGGATCAACTATTTTGTGTAATGATGCTATAAAAATTAATAACTTAAGTAGAAAAACACATTCAAATGTATTTAGGGCTTCATTTCCGAAGCATTTTTTTATTCATAAGCCTTAAAAAGACCCCTTGTGTCACGCACAGAAAGACTTACCCGCTACCCAATTTGTAGAGTTTTGACTTTATCTTGAGCATTACTTAACATTCTATAACTATTTACAAGGCCAAGAAGATAATATTAATGAAAGGAAATCATGCAGTCTCATCTAGTTTTGTTAGATATGGTTAGAAAAGACTAGTTCTTAGGTCTTTAAGAATGTGTCCTTCCCTAATGTTTGTGTTTACTGCCCTAGAGATCTAGATTTCTTCTGTGGACATTAGGAAAGGGGCGGGGAGGAGGAAAAAAGTGGAGGGGAAAGCAAACTATTCTTATTTGTGTGTGAGTTAAAGAGTTTTTGTTCCACATATGTAGGGTTTAGAGTTTAGAAGAATAGCAGCACAGTAACATGAGGTTTCAACACATACCTGTCACACAAGCTTTGTTTCCAAAAGAAAAGCAACTCTCCTGTGCCATGAAGGACAACCATGGGTAGAATGGATGTGTATGCATATTTGATTAAGACTATAGTTATATCTTTCTGTGTATCTTAAACTATGCTGCTAGGTGTTAATGGATCTACCTAGCAAGATGTCTTTGGTCTGGTTTACTTTTGTGCAAGATCTCTAATCTGTTCCTTCAGAATCTCTGAACAAACCTTCTTCTCAGTCATTCTTTACATTTGGGATCTGGATTATTTCAGTACTATGTGTATTCACAGACTTAAAAAGCATGACATACACATGATTGTTTACTACTGATTCTGAAAAAAAAAAGTTTTTTTTTCTCATTCCCTGCACAATTAAGTATATTAAAATATTTTTTTTTCTGTTAAAACCAAAATACTAAAATATGCCATTTACTAGAATGTTACTCTTTCTGTATTTCACGAAGAAAGAAAGTAATGAGTCACTTGGGAAAAAAATACCTGGAGGCACAGAAGATATCTTTAAATCAACTGTAAATGTCTTTCTAAAGAAGAAATTCTAGCATCTCCAGATATGTGTGATTGATATGCACATTAGATGATCAAAATATTTCCTTACAAATGTGAAATCTATTAATTTTTACAGATACAGGTATATGTTTCTACTGAGTCATGCCATTATACATTGCTTAGAATTTCAGAGGTAAAAATTAAAAACTAATCATGAAGAGCAAATATTACATAGAGACCAATACTGTAATTTTAGTGCTTTCCTAAGAAGTATCCATCACAAATTTCAGTGCTGATTCCAAAGAGATTACTGATCAAAACTGTTTCTATAATGAGTGTAAAAACTTGCATATTACTACTGCCTATCCCAAATTGGCTTTAACTGGTACACTAAGGCTAGTTAAAGAGCTTCTGTTGCTATCCACAGCTATAATGAAAAAAAGTACAGAACACATATATTTTCTTTCCCAAATAGGTCTGTAGCCAAAACAGTGGGTAAAAAAATCAAGAATAAACCCATTCTCCTCATAGACTGATAAATTTTTCTTTTTCAATACTGTGTAACTCATTATGGATCAATATTGACCTATACTTAAGTTCTCAATTCCTTCACAGTGTGCAGCAATACTTTCTTCTGGTTTTGTCAATATAAATAGAACTGTCTCTAGCACTGGCAAGTACCTTCATTCAAGAAGTTAAGACTAGACAGGAGATCCTGCTGGAGCGGGTCCAGAGAAAGGCAACGAAGCTGGTGAGGGGTCTGGAAAGCGTGTCTTATGAAGAGTGGCGGAGGGAACTGGGGCTCTTTAGTCTGGAGAAGAGGAGACTGAGAGGAGACCTTATTGCTCTCTAGAACTACCTTAAAGGTTGTAGTGAGGCTGGTGTTGGTCTCTTCTCCCAAATTACTAATGATAGAATGAGAGGAAATGGCCTCAATTTGCATCAGGGGAGTTTTAGATTAGCTATTAGGAAGAAATTCTTTGCTGAAAGTGTGGTTGGGCACTGGAACAGACTGCCCAGGGAGGTGGTGGAGTCACCATCCCTGGAGGTGTTTAAAAAACGAGTAGATGTAGCACTTGAGGCTATGGCCTAGTAGCTTGAGAGATGTTAGGATAAAGATCGGACTTGATGATCCTACAGGTCCTTTCCAACCATAATGATTCAATGATTCTATGATCATAAATAATGCCAATCAACTAATTGGACATTAACTTACTGCAGCATAAAACACTGGCACCTTTCTTTTCAACCTGTCAACTACGCTTCACACTACCAGCAGAAATACATCCAGAGGCTGGACTAGCCCTCCTGGTTCTGGCTGTAGGAAAAATGCCAGGTCAGAATACAGTAGTGAGTATGAAGACAAAGAGGTCAGCAGTTCCTCAGGTGGGCATGTGTGGAGTCACCGTTTATGAAGATGGGGGATTAGCCCTAGCACCGGAGACCCTTTCAGGAAAATGATGCAGCTGAGATAAATGAACAGCTATGATGAGCACACTCATTTAGGAGTTCAAATTCAACTCCAAGGGTGAAAGTTTACAATGTATATGAAGGAATTAGCCAAAGAATAGAAAGTAATTTCAGCGGGATTCTCTTTCTTGAAGGTGAAGACATTAGAAATATCTATCAAGAAATTTAAATGACTTTGTGAAACAAAAATAATGCTTTATATTTTCAAAGCACAAGGGAATGTTTTCTAGCATTAAGGAATTGTACAGACAAACAACTGATAATCAGCATTAATTATTAAATAGTGCCGTATAGTCAAGAAAGAAAATGACATTTCTAACAAAATGAATGATAGGCAATTGAAGGATATTGTGGTGATCCAAGTAGTGATTGTTTGTTAAAAGATGTTTTATTAATGTTAATGCTAGCCAAACAGTTATGCAAAGCCCTAGAAAGAGTAAATGACAATCAATACTGATAACATAAGGAAAAAATTATTTTCTGCTATTACAGATTTCATACCTTGAGACAACCTTGGTTAAAGGGATACAAAAACCATAGCTATTTTATTGAAAATAGATTCTGGAGGGAAAAAGAAATAAAAAGCATTCTAGGTGACTTTGATGTTAAAAATGCAAAGAAACTATTCAAAGTACTCAGCTTAAGCTTGCTAGTTGCACACAAGCCACCCTTTTCTTGAACAGAACATCTTAAAAGGTGTCTTTACTATATGACAACCATGAAAAAATAACCCTTTGTTTTGTTGGGTCAGGGAAAAAGGACATCAGCATTTGAAGATCTTTTTGAATAAAGACCTTAGTGGAACAGATATGAGAGACATCAATTCTTGAGATAATATCTGGAGTACATGTTTATGCACAGTGGTCTGTAAGCAATTTGGTTTTGAGGCAACCAGGGATGTGATTTGGTTACAAAAGAACTGGTCTGAAGACAACTTCTATTGTTAAGTTCTTTCACTATACACATTTTTAGTATGTATTTGAAACCAGCTCTTCAATCCATTCAATCAAATTTGGTAGTTTTCTTCATTTCTTTGTTACTCTATCTTTATCTAGAAAGACGGAACCCTGGTTTTGAATTAGTTTACCTGATATTTGCCACCTTCTTTGAGTTTGCCACTTGGTGTATTATTTCTATGCCCTAGATTTATCTTCAGCAAAAAGATACTAAGAATAAGCACTAAACATTAATTTTATATGTAATTCAAATATTTGCTTTACAAACCCCAAAACCTTAAAATACTCCCATTTTCATGTTTATCGCCAGTTATCAACTTCAGCCTGAATTCTCTTCTGACTGTAAAATCTTAATTGAAATTAATTGAAAAATGGTAGGAAGGAAGACCTTTCATAGAGTTTAATTTGTATTCCTATAAGTTAATTAAGGGCATTGATTAAATTTCAGACCTGAGCAAAATTTATATCAATAGACTTGAATACATTCACGTGAAAGTGGATTCCTTGTAAGTAAAATATGTAGAACTGAGCACTATTGCCGTAAGATCTGAAGGTTTCATATTAATAAACTTTCTAAAAGGGTATATGTCTGTGAAAAAAAAAAGGTAAAATATTTTTAATAAATTTAATAATACTATAGTCCTAAGGTAACAAAAAATAAATTATTGTTCATAAATCACATTAGAGGGATTTAGAATTCTGAGGAAGAGAGGAGAACAAAGAAGTTTTTCCTACTTCCCTAATAGCTCCAGATGGTTCACAGTAAGTGGAAAGTTCTTCCTAAAGTCTAATGAAGGAAGCTTTGTGCTTAATTCTTCGCATAATCATAATGTTATTTTGTCATGTACTAGTTAAATGTACTGTCAGGGCAGTATTATGTAGTTATTACCTAGTTACATACATTTTACCACTATGATTACAACTGAAAATATTTTCCAGGATTGAATTTATTACTCTACTTTTGCTAAGGAAAACTTCTTCCATCTAAAGTAAATGCATTTGAAAATGTTTCTGTTCCTGCTTTAAACTCTGTTATATTTTTCTTGTAAGAAATAGTCTATCACTTGTTTTTCAAATACTAGAGTATATTTCTTACCTTCCACTCAGGTTTTTCTTTCTTTGGACTTTTTTCCATCATTTTGCAAAAATCTCAAATAATGTGTCTTAGATTGTGACATGGTTTGATAAACACTAACTTGATATATGACACTAATGTAACTTAACACCATTAGACTCTATTGCAATTATTTTTTCTAAATTTCATCATTGCCTACTTCAAAAATCAGCTCCATTTAAAGCAATTTGTTTTCCTGAAAAATTACCTCCCATTGGCCTATATTTTCTCGCAATAACTGTACATTCATCTAATGTACTTCAAAGCCGCTTCCCACGTGTTTTGCAGATGATATGCAGTAGTTAAAATGTAAAATTGTAACCCTGTGTAAGTACTCCTTGAATGACACTAGAGATGTCTCCAAGGAGAATTTTTTTTTTTTTTTAACTTCTGCTACCAGCAATGGTACCTAATGCTAATTCTTTAATAAAGAGTGACTGTCATGCAAAGGAACCTTAAAACTACAGGAGGTAACTTGTAAACGATGCAGTAGGTTTATTACCTGTACAATATATGTAATACCACCATTCCAATATATGTAACATGATGGTGTATTCTACCATTGTGTAAGAAAGCTGCCACAATAATTTTATATTTTTTAAATTGTATAATTTAATATTTATAAAATTCAAGAGAAATAAAGTACTTTGAATGCACATATTTTTCTAAAATTATATCTCTTTCTTCCTCAGTGACTCTCTTTGCTGTATATAATATTTTTCTAAACTGATATCTCTACCATGAGATATAGGCAGAAAAATCCAAACTTTCTTCAAATCTTATGAGGGAACATATATGTCTAATATATACAGAATATGACACAGAATATACAAGAAACAGATGTAAGAATAATTTACAACAGTATTGTTATGGTTTGAGGTTT
>VZZY01005635.1:0-38409 GCA_013400335.1 Eurystomus gularis
CCACCCTCAGAGTGAAGAAATTCAGATGTACATTTATTGAGCTGGGAGGAAAGTACGAGTTGGTCTCTGGGATCCTGTCAACATTTCACGTCAGTGGTTCCAAGTTATACCTTACCTCTTTCAGCCCTGCTGACTGCCTTCTTGTAGATAAAATATCTCTTGCACAGTTGCTTTCAGAAAGAAATCATCAGCACCTCTTTCTGGGCTGTGGTGCAAAAAGGACAAAGGTGCTCTGTAAACCCATGTGAGACATCTGAGAACAAAAAAAGAGGGCCAAGGCCTAAGAGGTGTCCTTGTTGTCAGCTCTTTCTCAGTAGCTCTGGGTGGTTTTGCCCAGCATTACAACTGCTTTGGGTCTGTTCTGATCTAGCATTTGATAGGAAATTAGAGTTTCTCTGAAAAATTAAATAACTCTCTTTTGGTGAGAGTTTCAACATTTGACCAGAGCCTTTGCAAGTTCAAAAAACAGTTTTGACAAAAGAATATGATAGTTCTCTGTAACTTCAAAGTTGTAAAATCTTTTACCTATCTGCTTTGAATTTCTTCCATTGTGATTCACAGAGGGAGAATGAATTCAACAGCACCCACTGTCACTGTGGCACAGTGAGATTTCAGAAATTTAAGCAGCTCCTGGCAGTTGACTAGTTTGGCTAGCATTTCCACAACACTTACAGAAAAAGAGTAAGTCTGAATATGCTGATTTGTGATCTTCAGGTCAGCTAGACTTACAGAATTGCATCATGTTTTCCTTAGGATGATCACCAAAGATATCAGGAAGCTCTGAATCTCAGATGCTGTTTGATCTGAAAGAAAACTAACACAAAATCACTTTTTGGGTGCAGGACACACCTCTGCTCGGTGAGACTGATCAAAATAAAAAGAGATTTTCCTCCTGTTCTTTTTTTCTTTCTTATCTTTGTTTTCAATTGGGCATGAAAAAGCTTTGTGCAGTCTTATGAAAGTCTCCTTGCCATCACCTTGAAGCCTGATCAGGTGCCTGCTCCTCTAAAGAATCTCCCACCTTCTCCTCCTGCAGCAGAATTGCTCCTGGTGTGGTCTCTGCCTCTTCTCCTCTCAGCTCCAGCAGTTTCTCCCTTACGTGAGTGCTCAGTATCTCCCCAGGAAAGAGCAACCTCACCTCTGTCTAGGGAGTGCCTTGTGAGGGCAAAAGTCAGAGAAATGTAAGTTGGGGTCTCCCCTGCTGCCCAGACACTCCCATGATTCCAGACCAGATCATAAATTATATCTAGGATAAAATGCCAACAAAAAGTAAAATACTATCCATTGCTCTTGGGCTGCAATAGTGATGATACACCAGCTTGAGTTAGCAGCATAAATTCAATCTGTAATTGTCCCCTAAGGTTAAACTTGAACTTTTATGAGAAGCCTAAAGCCAGCTGGCTGTTTATAATAAATAACAATTTACTATTATTATGAGCCCGAGTTGAGCCGGTTCCTTGTTAAACAATGCTGACATGCCCTCTATGTTCAGAGGTTTTAAATTTTGGCTGAAATGTTACGTCAGCACACTTCTATTCCTTAATGCTCATTCACTAATTCCTTAACGCTGAAGTGCTAGTCCTTTAAAAGTAAGGGTTTTGCTGCAGTGTCCTGGCCAAACATCAATTTGGTGCTTGGAAAATTTTGCCTAACTCGATCAGAGGTTCTGCGTGCTAGGTTGTGATTACTTGCTGTCTCAAACTGCCATGTGGTGCTCTTGGCTGCAGTCCACAGCTACCTCTCTTCAGTGATGCTGGCAATTCCCTACATCAGTGTAAAGTCACAACACTGCTGGGAGGATGTGTGTGTCTGTCTGTGTGTGTCTGTATGTCTGCAGTAGATACAACATCTAAAAGGTCCTCTTGGAGTAAGAGAGATCTGACAAGAGCCACTCAGTTCCCCTTAAAATTAGTTTTACAGAAGTAGAAGAAAAAAACTTGGTTTAAAACATACAGAAAGTTCCAAGAAAAGATATTCGGTCTGCACACAATTACCTTTTGGCTGACCTTTGCTACAGTTTGGCGAATGAATATTAATGAACCTCCAGTACAAAAGTAATTTAATGAGAAGAACTTCCTTAACACAATATTTTGGCCACTGGAAAGCAGCTTCCTAGTTGCCCAATAAACCTGCATGCTAAATTTTAGAGTAAAATAACAAATGTTATTTAATTTTAACATATTATAATGAGAAATTTGTTACAGACTGTGCTGAATTTGGAGCTTCAAGTTGAAATATGCTTCTTTTAAGAGAAATTCAAATTATTTCAAACCACAGTTAAACTTTGTTTGGTTTACAAATATTGTTTCCTGTGATCTTCATAGTTTCTAATACTAGTTTCATTTTCTCACTCATAAAACCAGAATTACAGTACCAGAAAATAACTCCCCCCCCAGTTAGAAGATTTAATGTCACTGTTATTCAGGTAGGAATTATCATTAATAATTTCTGCCATGTGTTCATTACATTTTCTTTATCTTTTAATTACAAGAACTAAAAGATTACAGTTTAATCCCATGCTTATGCTGGTTTCACTGTGACAAAATCAGTGGCAGTGAAGAGCAGTCTAGGCGAAAATAGCAGTTTTTCTGACTACACGTCAGGCCTGATCCAAAGTACACAGACTAAATTATTGATGTCCTACTGACTTCAGGAGGGTTTGAATCAGACCCCTTGAGAAGCCAATCAATAGCATCAATCACAGTTTGGAATGAATAGCCAAATCAGTTGCTGAATCAAGAAACAGCATTTTTAAAAGGTTTAGACAGTTACAGAAGAGTTGAACAATGCCAAGGAATTTGGTAGAGTAACATTCTGATGAGTCATGTTCCTGTGCTGACAAAACCATTCTGATTGGTTTATGATGTTCTTTTTACAAAAAAACCCTTCAAAATTAGAAAAATATTACCTATGCCATGTAGAGAAAAAAAAGCCTTTTTACAAGAAATGTGTTGAAATTGCTGAGTATTTTAAAACAGCAGCAACATTGTAGTTGTAGAATGGTGGGTCTGCAGAGAAAATAATGATTTAAATTGACTGTACCGATAACATCCTTTTTCATGGCATTTCTTTGTACATCCTCATCTCCTCTCAGAACAATTTCAGCTTCTCAACCTTTTTATTGCTTTGCAGGATCAAAACCAAATGTATTCTCATCAAGTAGATTGTATTAAAGTATTATAACTGAAAAGAAAGACAGGCTTTTTAATCTACTGTAAAATAACATATAAGGCATCCATGAATCTGTATGAAATCCAAAAAAAAAAAAAAAGATACTTTCATCTTAAATTCAAGAACAATTTATTACAGCTGACAAGTGCTACATCTCAAGTGAAACTTAATTTTGGTAAAACAAACTGCTGGATTATACCAATTACCTTTTTTTCCGGTAAATACTGTTATTTTCTTATTATAAATATGTGGCTGACTTCTGTGAAACTGCAGATCTATGAACAGATTAAAAATTTCAGAATATTCCTCTGTTTTACTGGTTTTCAGTGTTATGCAAAAAATATTCCAAGCAGTGTAAGCAGCATTCCCATCTGCCTCCACCCAGAAAGTGCAGCCTGCCGGTTAGACAGCACAAACACAATGCTTCACTGCTCTCTTTGTACAAATAGCACACTCACAAAAAATGCATATTTTTCAGAAACTTGTGCAAATATGTTGAGTTTTACGCTTCAGGGAGGGTTAATAAGAGCCAGTCTTTTGAAATCTTATTTACCCGACAGTTGTTTTGCCCCCCTTCCTTTTTTCAGATTGCTTGTACAATTCCCAGATCTACATTTTATAATCTTATCACCTCATTACTCATAATTTTTATACACCGTAATTATTCATGGCAGCAATCCTGTAGCTGATATGAGGAACCAGATAATAATAAAGGGAATTCAACAGCTTGGGAAAACACGTTAGAGTGCATCTTCTGAAAGCACACCTTGGTGTGAGTTCCTGAGATAATGTTAAGTAAGGATTATCAGTAAAAAGTAAGGTTTCAAATCATATTTGCTTATGTTTCTCTCCAAGGAAGGAAGATCATCATTCAGAACAGGGCCTTGGAAGGTGCCTAGTGCAGGTTCAGGAACATAGTCTGTCTCAGCCTGCTTCAACGAGAGACACTGAGGATATTGGTATAGATATGCTATTGTCAACAATTTGAAGATCATTAAATGGGCATCACGACTTCTTGCCTTCATAGAAAAGAACAGTTTTTGCGGAACTGTCTTAGATTCTACCCAGAAAAATAATCAGGAAAATTAGCACTAGTATATGTTCTATATGACAATTACATGAGAAAATAAACAGTCCATCTCCTTCACTTTCTAAGAAAGACAGAAAAGAATCCAGTCTCTGAAAGCGCTTATGTAGACATGTCTGCGTGGCTAGCAAGTGCTGCAGAAACTGCAGTTGCTGCCCCTACTAAATCAAGAAAATTACAGAGAAGGTTACTAGTGATTGATAAAATGGGCTTGACAATCAAATCAGTCTAATGCCAGTCTTAATAATAAAAAGAATGGTCTGAGGCATGATGTTTGATCTGGCAATAAGCAAACTGTAATAATTTCACCAGTTTCCACAAGGCCAGTACAAATTCAGCACAACAGTCAACTGTAGATACAAAAGCATTTGATACAGGCAAAGGAATAAAAAAATTTAAACTCTTGTAATAAAACTGAAATGAAAAAAAAGCATCCTTGGTGACAAAGATGATAATGTAAAGTGGGAGATACAAGGACTAGAGAAGTTGAAGCTGTTTTTCTAAATTAATTAAATATGAAGACTGTGTGAGGGTGAAAGATTCTAATAGGCTCAGTCGTGATTTCATAGAGAGTTGTAATCCCAAATTCTGCAGTTTATCACCTGATACTGCTGGATACTCCTATTACTCCTCTAGACATCTCAGCTCATGAGAGAGGCAGCATAAATGAGGGTTGCACTTCTGCTTTGAAACACTCATTAACTAGAGGACCTTCCTTTCAATGGTAAGTTTTTCCTGTCACTGGAAGGGAATAATAGTGCTTCATAATGGGGTTTATTCAAAGAGGCCATTAGTCATCTTATTCTAACCATTTCGATGGGTGAGGTGGTGCTGGAAGAAAGCTGTGGTTTGAGCAGTGAACAAGTATTGCCCATGCCAATGGGCCAGACTCAGTTTTATCCCACAGCAGGGGTTGACAAGAGAAGCAGTTTGAGCAAATGACTGCAAAGCAACAAAGATCTTAGCATCACGCCAACTTGCAGAAACAGGATGGCTCAGAAGAACATTCCCAGTGTAGTTATACCTAAGCATAACAGCTTTCATTCATTTTTGTACTATCAGACTGAAACAAAGAGAAAGTTTTAGAGACTCCCTGCTAGGTAAGAATCTATTGCCAGCTTTTCCAGAAGTAATGTACCCTTATGACACCATATGGCTTTTTTCTAAGCAGATATACCTGGATTTGATTTCTCTGTGGAGTGGATTTCAGTGAAACCAAGAATAAGTACTTACTTCTACGTACTTCAACATTTACAACAGTTTAGGAACCGAAGTGATGAAACAGTCAGTAAGAAGTCAATTTGTTCTTCAAGAATCACAACTCATTACTAATGTCCTCATCTCAGAGGCTACTCTTCATTCAAGAACTGATGCTAACCTGACACTGGGATGAAGAACATGTTCTCTCAGTACATGTATAGCTCCTACTCCGAGAGTCACTGCACTCTGCAGAGTTCAGAGCTACTGATATAAGAAAACTTCTTTATGTACAAACAAAACCATTTGGAATTATGCTCAACAAGGCTGCGTGGAGATAACAACAGCAGTTATTACAGTGGGCATTTAAGACCAGGGATCTTCAAGCTAGAGCACAGGAAGTTCCACCTCAACATAAGGAGGAACTTCTTTACTGTGAGGGTTACAGAGCACTGGAACGGGCTCCCCAGGGAGGTTGTGGAGTCTCCTTCTCTGGAGACTTTCAAGACCCGTCTGGATGCGTTTCTGTGTAACCTGCCCTAGATTCTATGGTCCTGCTTGGCAGGGGAGTCGGACTCGATGATCTCCAGAGGTCCCTTCCAACCCCTAACATTCTATGATTCTATGATCTCAGTATCTCAGAACAGAGTATATGACTGCTGCAGTGATTGTAATGCATTCTAGTATGAGCTGTTCCAATTTCTTCTTCTGAAGCTCTTCCATCTTGTACAAATACTTAAATATTCATGAGGGAAGAGATGAGTATGATGTAACAGGTTGAATGCTCACATACTTACTGAGAAGGTGGAACAAGCAGCTGTCAGTTCCTGTTAAAATAATTACCAGAAGTAGAACATCTGCAGTTGAATGACTTACTCAGTTGCACAGTCCAACACCTAGAACATGCACCAGGCAGGCAGAAGGTGAAGAAGTTTCTTGAGGAAGAATTTGAACTTAAGCCTCCCACACATTGTATAAGTGTCCTGACTACTCACTGAGGGCAATGATCCCGGCCAGTGTTGTAACTGGTGCTTAAAATCTAGTGCTGCATTTCTATTGTTTACTTTTGTTAGAAGTATCTACACTGGAAGCATAATGTTATGTTTGATGTTGAACTAAATGTTTCCTTGATACAGAATGGAGATTTTTCAGCCTTTCACTACTGTGAGAAATACTTAAAACAAAAATAAATACTCCAATTCAGGCATTACTTTTCCATCTTAGGCTCAGTCACTGAACAAAAAAGAATCTATTGCACAGTCTTAAGAGAGATCACCCTTCTTATAAGGAACCAGTGTGACATAAATTGTCAGTAACTCACAGAAGCACAGTATGAACTGCAACAGTATAGAGTGGGACGAACATGGCAACAACAGAACCAGCATCTTTCCATGGATACAAAGTCAGTACCACAATAGACAGCCTAGCAATGTCAACAGGTAGGGCAGGGTCAGCTTGAAAAGGCATTAGCAGCCCAGCATCAGCAGCAGGATGCAAAGCACGGATAGATGAATGAGCAAGAGACAGAGGAAAAGAGTTTAAACTTTTAAAAACCACAGTTTTCTTCAGAACAGTAAAACCAGGAGACAGCATTGCAGCATGAGAACATGGGAATCAAGAGGGATATTTGTAAGGTCATCACCACCCTGAATTTCAGATGGCTCAGTGCCAATGAAACAATATCAATTGTTATCGAATTGGGAAGACCAATATCACCTCCCTGAAACACAGCAAGTGCATTTGGTGGTCCAGAATAATTGATGATGATAGAAAATATCTGATCCCACAACTTTGGACTGTCCCGAGCAAGCTGTTAGTACTTCTGACAGATTTCTAACCTGAGTAGTATCCAAAAGCATCTATCCGCTGTTGCAGAGATATTCCTGAGCTCTGGAAAAGATTGTCAAGGGCAAAGCTGTAAACGACTGCATGTGCAGACAATAGGTGCAAAGGCTGACAGACTCCTACTACTACTGCTTGTGGTTGCCCAGGGAGTATCCCATACCTCCCTGTCTTATAGACAAGTACCTCCAGGAATCCTTAAGGACCATACTGAGGACTCAGGCTGAGTTAGAACTTTTTCCAGTGTTTTCTTTACTAGAGCAAAACAGGCTGATACAAACAAACAAAAAAACAAAAACAAAAACAAACAAACAAACAAAAAAACCAAAACAAAACAAAAAAAACCAAAACAAAACCCAAAAAAAAAACCCCAAAAAACACCAAAACCAAAACACTACCAGATTTGGCCCTAAGAATATCTAGCAATAGCCAAACTTCCCATTTGACCTAACAATAAAAAAGGGATACCAAAAAAAGGACTTTTTTCTCTCTCTTATTCACCCCTCTCTCTCATTGGAAGCTTCAGAAAAATGGGAGCCTTAATAGGGTAAGTGGGACTGCATGAAATATTGCTGTATTGTAGATTATTTTGTGCCATTAATGACATAGTTCATGTAGGTAAAGATTCATTCTAAAAATAAAAGCAATTAGAAATACAATTCCATGTTCAATATTATTAGTTCAGCATTTTAGTAAACGTTAAGATTCCCATGAGTCCTAACATCGAACTATTTTTATTCCCTATAAAGTCTAATTTCATTAATTTATCTGAGAAATGCAGGAAATACATTATTCCTTAGTTGTTAAATGTGAAAATACATTCAGCAGTTTGCAGCTGGCAACCTGTTTGTACATATTCCTGGGGCAAAATGAAAAGTAGGTGGAGAATTAGTATAATGAAAGACTTGATACAAGCTTGGACTGCTGATTTTTTTAATGGAAATTTTTTTAATAGAAGAGCACAAACATGTATTTTTACAAGCTGGATGAACAAATAAGAATAGCTCTGGGCACATCTAATCTGCACGGCTAGCACTTGCAAGATGCATTAAAGAATTCAAGCTGACATTGACCTTGGCAGCACTTACAAAGGAAGAATTCTCACAAGGATGAACACGTCCTACGCGGTGTCTTCAGTTCTGTGAGCAGTCTTGTATTTTTTTCTCAGTATTAACTATAGTCATTTCTCATACCTCCATTCTTTTTACCCTATAATTATTTTTAAGCAATAACATACTAAATACATGGGATAAAAGAAGAGTATTATAGTGTAGTATACAAGCACAATTCAAGCCTTCATCATCTTTTAAAAAAGATCCTCATCTGAAAATAAGTCAAAACATCTTTTCTACAGCTTTCCCCCATCCTAAAAGCTTTTGTACAGATATATTCCTAATGAGAGGGGTTTTGAAAAACAAATAATAAAATATACATGTAAAATAGATACATGAAAAATGAGCAGAGGACTATCCACAAATACTTATTTCGTAGGGAGTGAAAAAAAAAAGTTATATTTTAATTTGCATGGAACTCTCCTTATGTCTCTGGCTCCAAAATCAATACCATGTTCAAGTTCCCTTGACCATCACACTCCATAGGTTCCTGGAAACTGAAGATTTCTAACACCGGGGGTTTTTTATAACCATTCCTGCTAACCATTCCAAAGCTGGGCACTCAGAACTGCCCATGTTAACACAGGCTCACAGAAATGTGATCTGAGAAGCATGTGGAGACAATTCAGCACCTATCCGTTGCCAAGGAACCTCTCCCACAGCAAAAATATTGGACAAGACCATGAGTTCACCACATCTGCTCAGTTATGGTGTATGTCTAAGGCATAAGCCTGTTAAGAGGTGAACTTTGGCAAGCCCAAGCAGGTTAAGTTTTGCTGTAGCTTGGCTGATGGCAGGGAAGTCCAGGCCTAGCTACTTTCCACTGTGCTGGCAGGAAATAAAATTCCAGGGAAAAAGCAGCTATGGAGAGGGAAGAAAGAGAGGCAGAAAGAAGAATGAATTGATACGCAGGGTAAAGGGCACAAGGAGTTGGCTCCAATGGCACATAAAACATTGTTCTTCTTCTCAAGAAAAAGTCTGCTCCAAAAAGGGTGGGAATGTTTGGAATGGATGAGAAGAATAAAACTCAAGATCCATCTTCAGATTGACCTGTAGGACATTACCTTTCCCATGGTCAGTCCCCTGCCTGCTACATGTGTATAACCCAACCCTCCACTCATGCATCCATGAGTACTCTTCCAAATAAGCATTTTTTTGGTAAAAATTGAAAAGACTTCTTTATCTATACTGTAGAAGTAAATAAAAGATCGCTTTCTTTGAAAAGGTTATATTATTTTGGTCATTTTGCCTTCATTAAATGTCATAGTAATAAGCAAAAAACAAGTTAAAGGTACATTGACAGACCGAAAATGTGAATTGTGTGACCTCTGGGGCAGGAACCCAAACTTTGTTGCAAGATTTTGCAGTAAATAGCGAGTTTGTGACCAGAGGTCCTGGATGCTGTTGGAATACAAACCTTAGGATAACAGAATTTTCGTGCTGGAGAACACTTTAAACAGCTATTTCACTGTTAGCTGCACATAATAAATAAAAAAGATTTATCAGCTCCAGCAGTCTGCTGAAAACACTGGCTCTGGCACAAGCTTTCCCTAAGTTTCCTCACTAATCAATGGAAAGAGGCAGTTCCGTTCTAAAGGCAATTCAGGTCACCTTAGAGCCTACCTTACTGTCTCGACCAGGGTTTCCCAAGTAATTCCCATCTCTCCACGGGTAACCATAACCTCTGTTCAAAATCATGGACTATATCATCGTCAGTATGTTGCATTAGAGGCTCCAAAATGTCAGTGTAAATGAGAATACATTTTGATTGTACTTTAACACATGGTAGATTATACATGTGCATACACACACATATATATATATTCATGCTGATGCACTTATTTTTCACTTTTTTTTGTTAGCTTTCCATATTTTTGCTTATTTAAGCTTTGACAGGAAGTATTTTAACAGAGAATTAGTCTAAGCATCTTTCTTAGTGCATACACAGAACATAATTTGTATTGAATTTTCATTATGACTCCTGGCTAAAAATATTTTGATAATTCAAGGCGCCTTGTGAGGGGAAGATGTTGAATAACAAAATAGAACTTTAGCTATCAACACTTAGTCTCTTCTATTGCAGCACTAACTCGGATCCGATATCAAATGGTAGCATCTGTTTTATAAGATGACTGTTTACTTGGGTTACCTTATCCAATCATGCTCAAGTAATTTTGCTTATGAAATTAATCATAACTTGTAAATGTTAAATTGCTGCATTTCATACAGGCAGCTGTCAGCCTTTCATCTATCACCCAGACCATCAACAGACAAATATTGAAAACAGTGTCCTTATCTACATTTTCACCTGAATCACACTTAACAGAAATAATTTTGAACAAAATTAACTTCTCATTTTCCCAGGTATTTTTACAATATATTTTGAGTTTTCAGGACTCTCGAAATGCTCTATTGATGGCTCAGCTGGAACACAGCAAGTAAAGAGACCTCAGTGGCTTGGCTAGGGGACAATGGCAGGTGTGTTCTTCAGTGGTGTGTGGGAATCACATTCTGGGAGCAGAGTGTTAAGATCAAACTGGATGTGAATTGTAAGAGAAGTTGAGCTCACCCTTAACCACGTGAAGCTTTCTGGTAACGTACATTCACACAATTCCCTGGCACCATCTTGCTTGACGAAGAACCCTTTATTACACACTGTCATTCCAGCCTTCCCTCAAAGGTTTGTTCTTCTTGTTTGGAAACTGTCTTCCAACAGTAGAAGGAGTAATGGGGCTTCATCACTTGTTTCAGTTCAATTGCCAGAAAGAGACAACAGCTACACTTCTTCTACACAGGTGCCATTATTAAGCTGAATTTTAATAATCTTGCACTTGTTCACTTATTAATTGCCCACATTTGTCCAAAATACACCAAGAGCAGTGTTAGTTTTGCATCTAGTCATTTGAAAGACAGACAGAAAAGATACATTCAATTACTATTTATTAAAAAATCACAAGTATTGGTACTTGTAACAGAATTCAAAGCTTTCGGTAGGCGATAATTGAATTCTTTTGTATTAAATATGCCGTAGCTATACCTATTGTTGTAGCAGCCGATAAAAAATGATTCCTAAATTATATTTAAGCTTTTCTGCATTATTATTAAAGTATAATGACACTTCACATCTGCATTTCTGTTAGAGTCAGCATTACTAAGCTTAGCTAACTCAAAAAACATCACCAGATACTGTGTCTGTACAGAGAAAAAATCAAAATCTATACACATTGCTTCAATAAAATATGCAAAGATATACAGTGGAATCTTTGCTTGGCACACACCCGTACAGCTCCAAGAGTCAGTGGACTGACGCCAATTCATCTGGCTGATTTACACAGCTGAACGCTCACGTTCCTCCCTCCACTGTAACAAGGTACCTGAGCTCTTCCAGCTGATGGTGGCTGGGAAGCTGAAGTCGGCAGAAGGCCAGCCCAGCATTCCCAGTGCCAAGCCTCCCAGCCCAGTGTTCCCAGTGCCAACCCTCCCAGCATAGCATTCCCAGTGCCAGCCCTCCCCCTGTTATTTAAGAGGAGGGTGTGTTGTTAGCAGCTATCTCCAGCTGAACGATCAGTGAAGCATAAAGTTTACATAACATCTCAGCTGGACTATTCTTGCAACTTGTCTGCAAGGTCCAATTTTTTGTTCTTTTACTTGATTGGTTGTCTGGTTTGGGTTTGGGTTTTTTTTTGTGGAGGGTGTTTTTAAAGTTTGAGAATGTAGTTTTGTATTTCCAGTATGTTTCCCAGGATATTTTGGGACATTCTTGCACAAACTTTGCACTGTTAAACACCAGGAGGTTTGCCGCTGAGTATCAATTCAATGAATTAAGACTTGTGTTTCTTGTCCTGAAAATGAAGCATGTTCACCTCTGTATTCTGCACACAAAAGCACTCTGGTATCTTCATTTAAAAGCATCAAATAAAGAAACATTTTTTATAAAACAGATGAGTTAATTGATTAAAAATAAGCACGTTTCTGAATTCTATAAAGTGTCTGTAATATAGACAACTACCACCTAACTGTTGGATATTTTAAACACATTTCCTGTTTTGTATCAGACTTTTCATATCAGACTTTTTTTATCTCAACTTTTTACTAGACAGCGAAGTTCTTCACTGGAAGTATGATCTGCTCTATAAACAATGATGAGGTAATTTAATGGAATCTTTCCTCGGCATTGATTCCTGCCGATTTTAGTATAATCTGATTTTCCAGGCATCCTGAAGTTTAGTTTAAGGCAGAACAAAATTACTCAGGTATTTCAAGGAACGCTGTGTTCTTCAGTTTCATAATTAGCTATGTGAACATCCACTACAAGTACTCTTTGGTGGGGTCACATCCATACATGACTTCACAACTTTTATTGATGTAACTGATTTCAGAATGACAAAGGCCATTCTCATGACTCCGTGTTGGACCCTAGTAACAAAGAATCAGAGTTATGAGGCCTCCATCCTAGACATTTAAGGCCTTGACCCCTGGACAGTACAAACTCTGATCAGTCTGTGGTGTGGAAGTTGGTAGCAGACACAAGTGCTCTGGTTGTCATTCTTCCACTGATCTGTGAAGTTCTATGGCCAGTGGCCATTATCACCATGCTCTGAACACTGGGAGAGCCCAGTTGTGCTAGGACAGAAATGGTATGTATATTTCCAAGCCATGGCCATTAGAGGTGCCTCAGACCTCTTTTTTTTTTGAGATACAAAGTCCCCAGAATTTATGTACTGGTGTTTTGCCTCATAAATGCAATGTTTTCATTGTATGCCCAGGTTTCATTAATGAGCACAGGCCAACACAAGAAGAGGATATGGGAAAATGGCTCTGTGGAGTAAAGACACCTTTTCCCACCAGAGGTGTAGGATGGGGAATGGCACACAGGGAGGCTTTTCCCTAAGAGACCAGAGGATCTGTTGCAAATACAGAAGCATCACTCCCACACTGTAAGAAATACTCCTGTCATCAACCTTTACAAATAGGAGGAAGATAAGCTATTGGTAGGACATCATTCCTGAAAGCCAGCTCATGTTAGGCAGCAGTCAAGAAACCATTTACCCAGCTGTGAAGACAAAACTCCAGGGCAGGACATTCAGATACCTACAGACCAGTTCTCTTTGCTCTGTGCCATGTACACAATAAAGAACATTTATCTAAAGAATTTTGATCAGTTCCTATTTACTGGGATCCAGAGAAACTTAAGCTGATGCTTCTTACAGAGCACTGAGAAACCAGCATCTCTTTACCGTCTACTCACATGGATAAAATTTGAAGACCTCACACTTAGGAGGGCTAAGATGAAGTAGGACGAAGACAAAGTAGCATTCTTCAGCTGCCATTTAAGGGTTGCTGCCAACCACAAGTCCACAAGCTCCTCCACATCCTCATCCTGATCTACAATGCCCAGTTATCCTCTCTGAAACAGAGATGTCTGCTGCTGATGGTGAAGAAGTCCAGCCCATTCCATCTCTGTTCAGCTGCCTGACTGGAGTCCTCAGGTTCGTTTGTACATTCCCAGGGGAGCTGACTAATGGCCCTGCCCTCCTAAGAGCTGCTTCTGAATTGCTTTTGAATTTGTTTTCTAGTTTTCCGTTTGCTTAGCCCTTTTAAACTTTTACATAGATTAGGTCTACTGATAAAGGAAAGGTAATTTCTTGTCCTATGATGTCCAGAAATATGCTTTCCATTAGCATGGACAGCTTTATACTCACATCGTCAATTTTTTAATGGGCAATTCAGTAAGTTTTACTGTTTAAAATCATTGTTAGGTGCATAGCACTTACTTTTTGGACAACATATGGGCCACAGATAACTTTAGAAACTCTTGGTTTAGAAGCAGCTGATCCTAGAAACAAACGTTCGTTTGACATTTTTGCCATTTCACATGAGAATAACAGAAATTATAAAACCAAACTATACCCATTTTCTTAGCTTTTATTGTACCACTGATTCCTCTCAACATTGTGTACGGAATGTCCTTTTTTATTTAGATCCCTATAGAATAAGCATACTTATATATTTACTATTATTTAAAACATATTCTGAAGTTTGCTGCTAAATAAACAGTGTAGTGACTTAATCTTTGCACTGCTGCTATAGATTCTATGGAATAATTAATCTATTGATGTATTTCCCCATTAATTCAGCTTGCTCAGCTTTCCTTGTGTCCTCCACAACCAAGTATTTTTCTTTATACTGCGGTGTATCATCATTCCATCATTATTCTGTAATGCTTGTTACACCGAAATGCTCACCCACGGCACTATAAAGTATTCTCTTTCTAAAACACTTGGTGAAATGGCTGAGGGTTCACAGCCTTCTTCCTGACACCTGTTACTGGATTACTCTTGTTCTGACACTTTGGTGACATTTTTTTTTCAGAGATCTCCTATGTTTGTGTCTTGCTGTGCTCTAATGCAGTTGAAAATGTTGCTATTCTTTGGTAGATAACACAAATACTAACATATTATCAATTTTTAACAGGTGTCCCTAGCCAGTATCTGTACGCTTCAGCTCAGCCCAAGTCTCCCCACTTTTTGGAGATATAGGGTGCCCATAATTTATGTGCTGGTGTTTTGCCTCCACATTGTATGCAACTGAACCCTCAGAATAAGACATTCTCTCTTATTATTTATGCCTTTCATTTATTTTTTTCCCCCTTCCCAACTCTGCACTGAATTTCAAGGCTTTTCTTTGTCTAACAGGACAAGTGCATGGAACTAAAAGTACATCAGAGGAAACAACCTCTGAAGCCTAAAACATAATCTTCCAGTTTAGTAATCTGATTTATCTGATTTTAGCTTCCTGAAATTCTCTTCTACAACTTTCTAAACATTTGTAACAAATCCCTTTAAAATCCCGGGTAACAAATACCTTTAAAATTACTAATTGAGTTTTTAAAACTATATAAACAGAGAAGAGATTCTGAGAATGTTTGCATATGGCAGAAATTTTCAACTGTATATTTTAATAGATGAAAAATACATGTCAGTTTTTATTAATATTACATAAACTTTAAAAGGGCCTCATCTTTCCATTAAAACTTCTACTAGTAAACATTCATTATAAATCCCTTTGCTATCAAATATTCACAGGAGTATTCCTAAATAAATCACTAGCAAATACTGCAATATTAATATCTAAAAAACCATAAACCACAAGGATCAAATTATCAACAGAAAAACTTAATATGAAAACATTTCAACAGTTTTCAAGCAGAGTGGTTCTATTTGAAGCCTGGTAAAAGAATCCAGTAAGTCACTTCAGATAAGGATGGAGCTGTTTGGGCCGAGCTTTTCTTGACAGCCCAATCCTGATGGGGCCCTTGCATGTTTTAAGAGGCTGTACTCTTACAAATTCTCGTGGCAGGAAGTATCCTATATTTTAAAAAAAAGAAAACAGAGGTGAAAGTAAGCCCAGAACTCCGTATGATATACACCAGAACTACGTACTGCCAAGATATATAAACCAGATGAACATGAATTGCAGCTTCTCAGTGCTTTACGACATTCTATCCCATCTCCATTTTGCTCAGCTGTAGTGTCTAACACCCTCCTTTGGGTTGAAATCAAAATGCTAGCAGCCGGGTCACAGGTAGATTCCTTCTAATTAGAAGCATTCTCAAGCTAACATCATATAACTTCCCTTACAGACAGGCAAAGGCATGTGCAAGTTAGGCAGGTACAAATTACCCTTCCAGGACAGAGAGGACATGCAGAGGAGTACGCCTCAATACTTAGCACTAGTCTAAGGGGTTTAGATGCACAAAACCAAATTACAGAACCAGGCATCACGCTACTGGTGATAGTAATAATGAAGCCTTGTCTTGTGCCACTCATTTTACGGAAAGTAAGACAGGAGGATGTGGATTTTTTGTTCCACTGTCTATTGGGTAAGTTATACACCACTTGGTAATTTGCAGCAAGATTCAGTCATTCTTTAGCAGCTGTTCTGTTTTGCATCAAATGATATACTCACTAGGGAAGAGTGGAAGACCATGACCTTGTAAACTAGAGATTAGGACAATGAATCATCTGGAAGAAGTAATAATCACACAAGAAGGTGTTAAGTTTCCCAAGATCTTTTCCAGTTCTCTTGTCCATTATTCTTTAAAAGATGAAGCACTGAGCAATTAGCTAGAATATCAAATAGTGAGCCCATCAGAGTCTTAGGCCCTCGGCTGGAATCCTACTGAAGGGAGAAAAAAAAATTCTCTAAGCATTTCACAAGAATTTTAAAGATGGGATGAGAAAAAAACCCAAAGCTCTCTTCTTAAGTCAATGATGAGATAGTAGTGCTGCTATGTCTTTTATAGGACTCAAAAGAGTCAGTTGGAAGAGGAACTGCATGCACTAAAAGTCAGTCAAGTGTTACAGGTTTACATGTAACCGGTAAAGCATGGTGGTTAGTCATGCTGAATTGTAAAACTGCTGAAGTATAAATCTCCTTGTCCCACCTAGGTAGCTCCAAAACCGCCGCAGTATCTGAGGCAACAGTCGCTTCACGTGACCAGTGGGATGTAAAACACAGAATTCATTAATACCAGCAAGTACAAAACCTGTACCTCCTAAATTTCTAACTATGGAAGCAATACACTGGATTAAAGCAACACAGTTTTGGCAACTAAATCAACAGGCTTGGATTCAATAGCAGAAACTGAGTGATCATACCCAAGATACATAACCAACCCAAACATGTAAAAGGACGTGTTACGGCTCAGAATCCTACTGAAAAATAGAGGGAGACAGCCGCACATCAGCAGAACTTCTGATATTAACTCCTATCAGTACAATAAATACAGTATTCCTCCTGACAAAAACAGATACAGTCCTTGCTTCAGAATAAACTCTAAGGCAACGTACGGTGTAAAGGGAAGAGAAGTCTCAGTGCCAACCATAGATTATGCCACAGAGGCAATGTACCTCCTCAAGGAAAGAAGATACTTAGCAGTCCCTTATTTGCCATCAACTGAGAGTGATGACAAGGGAAACATTGCATTTTTTCAGCTGCTTCTACTGGAAGTATATTAAGTGCCCGTTGATTCTGATAAAGCTTTGGAAATAAGGTACATAATGCCTTAGAAACCTGCTGTTGCCCTAGAAACCTGCACGATTTCTCAGCAATCACGGGGAAAAAAAGAAGTCACTCATTGCTAAGGTTTCCTCCCAGACGTCTCTGGAGAAGCTCAGATGGGAACTTAAAAAAGACAAGGAAGCAATGTAAAGGGAATAGTTACTGCTAATGGCAATGGGGAAATGTCTGGTTTTCTTGGCCCTGTGGCTCAAAGCAAAAGGGAAAGAAGAAAGGGAAGATGGTCCAGTCTCAATCATCTTCTGATCTTCTGCAGGAGCTCCAATGTTCTTTTTAGCAAGCTTCAATGCCACTTGAACAAATCTTCAAAGGAGAAGATGTTAATATCAACCACTTTGTGCTTTTATGCACAACAGAGCATTCTGGAATTCCAATCTTCCCTAAGCATTAACCACATCTAGTACAAAAGTTAGAAACTAGAATCCACCTGCCCCAAAAAAATCCAAACACCACCTTACAGAGCACTGATAAACAGTAAAAAAGTAGAGCAGAACTCTCTGTAACGTTTTACATTCAATATGTGAGATATTATCAAAAGATGACATATCTTCAATAAAAAAACAAGTGAAAAGAACACGAGGTCATCTGTAAATGTTCAAGATTTTCAGTCTCACCATTTCACAGAATGGCCTGAATGAAGGAAACAACCTTCTGAATTCTGGGAACAGCAAAGTGTGCATCAGTTTTAAGAGGTGCAATGGAGAATAAAAGCGAAAACAGCTGTACTTATTGAAACAGAAGTTATCTGTA
Source organism: Eurystomus gularis (assembly GCA_013400335.1). Lineage (NCBI taxonomy): Eukaryota > Metazoa > Chordata > Aves > Coraciiformes > Coraciidae > Eurystomus > Eurystomus gularis. The sequence goes on from VZZY01005635.1 coordinate 18,241, forward strand.
GAATTTTTCCTTCTAATGTTTTCGTATTCATTGTAGAATAAGCCAATAGCTTTAATAAATGTTTCCAAATGTTGGAAAAAATGCAAAAGCAGGCTTTTTAAAATCCTAATGGATTGACTGGCAAAATTCTTCTGAATTTCTTTCCATCGTGTGTCCAAAACTGCAACTATTCCAAGAAAAGTATATAAAATCACATTCTCCCTGTATGATATCTCGGCTATATTGCACTGATTGGAGGCCCAGAGATGTTTGGTGCAAATGGCTCCAAAACAAGCAAAAAAACGGAAAACCCCACATTGTTACAAGTTCTTTATTCTATCCAAAGAACAAAAAGGCTCATCCGCATGACTTGCTCTGTGAGCCAAGCCAAAGACAGGATAGCTTTCTAGTAACCTACAATTAAACAAAACATGACTGCTACAGAAAGATAAAAAGAGAAGAAGCAACTACAAATGTCTGAGAAATAAGTTTATTAGCACTGGTATTTGTTGTATAGATAATATTACTCTTACCTCCCTCTTCGTGTAAATTATAGTTCTGTTCCTGAAGAAGTGTGCAGGATAAAAAAGCAGGGTTCCATGGGTATGTTTTTTGATAAGCTACATCAAAATAGCCTTAAAACAGAAGCATAAATACAACACTTTTTATCTGATTTCTATAAACAAACAACTAATTTTGTTTCATGTAGTTATTAATTTGTGGTTCCTGTTGACGTGGGTACAATATATATGTACATATTACAGGAAATCTTAATGAAGGTATGCAGTCTCACTCTCAGAGGCTTGTCAAAAGCTATCTATACACCTCATGAAATTCTCCTTTGCATGGATGCAATTATGCAGTTTTTAATCCTCGATAACATATCATTTTCTCCACTTGGATCTTCTTATTTCAGACTCAGGTAGAAAAGTGATCACTCAATGAGCAATTTATCTCGTACCTCTCAGGTTTTCATTCTCTGAGGCAAGGCATTCAGGTGTAACTTGCAGCACATTATACTGTTAAAACTCTACTGAACAGAATTCCCTCCGGGGCTATTCTGTGACACTTTTCTAATTGCTTCACAAACACTAATTACCTTCACAAAACCCCTGCAATCTTCACTTTACAAATTTAGAGCTAAGTCCCTGAGAAATTGATTTCAGATGCCAAATTTGAGATGGCTGCATTTTTATCAGATGATTTACCAAAAATGACCAAAACATGTCTCTTTTTTATTTTATTTGCAGCTGTGAGAACTTGTCAGTTCTGCAAATTGAACTTCAGGTACAAAATCTGATAAACATGCTGTCTGAAAAGATCCTGAATAATGTACTTATCAAATAGGAGCTATTTGTAAAAGAAGTTACAGCATTCAACTGGTTTTTTTCTTGGTGTGCTTCCTTTGCTAACTAAATACCTCTTGATTCTGCAGTAAGTGGGGTAGCAGCATTAGAGCTTACAAAGTGGATTTCCCACGTATTCTTTGAAGCAGGGCTTCTGGTTTTTTAAGGGAAAATAAAATAGCAATAAAAAAGAGAGCATCTAAACTTAAACAAAACTATAGCACTGCCTAAATTTTGTGAGGACGTGGCCTGGAAGCCAGAGCCGTCAGTGAGGTGCATATACTCCCTTTATGGTGGATGGAAAAAACTAGGTCATCCAAAACAGGATGCGATACAAGCAATGAACTAGGCAAGAACTGCTCAGAGCGATGCCATGAGAAAGGTTAAGTGTAAAATAAGTTTAGAAACCTACTGCTGCTTCCTGATCTTAAGATCCTTAGTGCAGCAAACTTCCTGCACCAATCTGGGACCTAGGGCACCGAATTAACTTCTGAGGACAGGTAAGTAGAACACACTTCAGAGAAACGGGCAAATATCACACACAGTGAGTAGTGCCTACCACTCATTAACGTACTGGTAAGTATCTTTATTAATCTTTTACATGCACTTGTGTTAAACTGCCTATTTGCCCACACTGATGTTCTTTAAATAGAAGATATTAGTATCCACGTTAGAAGCAAACCTAGGTAATGTTGCAAGACTAGCTGTTGCGTTCACTTACAGGTCTTAAGCAAACCAGAGGGATTTAACAGCTGACCGTTGCCACTGATCACCTAACTCCACAAGAATCTTCTGTGGCATATTACTCCTCAGTAATATGGCCTTCTGAATATTATGCAAAATCCATTTTAAAAAGATTAAGTTCATTTTCATGACAGTACAAACAGTTTCAGTAGAAACATTCCAGGTCAGGTTGGACGGGGCTCTGAGCAACTTGAGCTAGTTGAAGATGTCCCTGCTCATTGCAGGGGGGGTGGACTAGATGACCTTTAAAAGTCCCTCCCAACCCAAACTATTCTATGATTCTATGAAAACAGTTGTCTCCTTTGTGAATACTGTATCATGTTTTAATTGCGCCTTTTCTCTCTGTAACTGTGCATTCTATTTTTCACTCTGTATGGATTTTAGGGCTTATTATGATGAAATCCAAGACAAAAGAAATAATCTATAATGGAATTTCCATTAAGATAGGTTTGATCAAGCCTGAAACTGACTGAATTCTGAGCTACAACTGCTCCAGCACAGTGGTGTAGGTTTTTTGTATTCGGTTACTCATAGGCAAGTACCTTTTGTCCAACAGATCCTGTACAATTCAATGAAAACTCAGTTACTGTTACGGAATTCTCTGAGTTGAAAAACAGACCTTTAAAGCAAACCAAAAATTGCCTAAAATTTAAATTTGCTTCTTAACATAATAGCTGATAACACCATGTGCTTACCTTCTGCAATAGCTGAATGCAGCAATTCTTCACTTGACAGTGTTGGAATATCATATTCCTTAGATAGTTTTTGCTCTTCATTTTCATTGGATAACTTTTCGTTTAATGAACTTCCATTACTGTCAGTTATGTTTTGCCCTTCTTTAGTATCACAAATTGGAGAAGAAATACATATTTTCTTTTGAGAAACACTTGTCACATTTTCATCTATCCCCTCAGAATTACTTAATTCACAATAATTGTGTGAGTTTGTTTCCAAACTAGATAAATTGTTTTCATTTCCCTTGCTAATTTCATGAAACATATGTAGCTCTTCTAGCACTAAACCAAATTTTCTCTTCAGTTCAAATTCATATGAGATTTTATTTTCTAAAGGTAAATACTTATCTTTTACATCTTCAAGACATCCATTGTTCATTACAGATAAATGCATTTTTAATTTCTCTTCTGCAGCAATGAATGTTTTAGAGTCATCCTCTGAATATGACATAATCAAGTCATTCATTACAGTCTCACATTGACTTTCATTAGTTACATGCATTTGTTGATCATTTATCTCTTCCTGTTCTACATATTCAAGACGCTGTTTCAAAGCTGCTGCCTCTAAACTGACTGTCTTATTTTTCTGTGTATGCCCTTGTAAAGAAAACGGTGCCTGTAATTGCAAGTACGTGTCTGTCACGGTAGGACTTCCTGTGGATGGATATTGTAGAGTGACATTAATTTTTTCACTTTGTGTGTCTGCATTTGAGTAAATCCTGCGGCATCCACCTTCACTTACTGCTCTGTCTTTACTGACAAAAGAGCTGCTATCTAATGCCAAAGCGACACACTGAGAAACATCCAAGGGACTAGGAAATAAATTTTCAGAATTTAAGGAAGTATTTTGGTCTTCTACTTTCCCTTTTTGATTTGCTAAGTGTGGGCTATCTCTATCTACTTTTTTGCAATATTCAGGTGTGTTTGCTTGGTTATCTTGTAACAAGAAAGAACTACATTTTTCCATAGTTGTTTTTGACTGCTCGGGTAGAATTAAGACCTTCTCTGATTTAGCAGGCAAATTATGAACCTCTTTCAAACTGGTGACAGGATTTTCTTCAGACAACATTTTTTTCACGGAATTGTCGTGGTTTACAACTGGAATCTGGTCAAAGTCTTCGGAATCAGCAGTAAGGGGAATTTTTTCATATGTGTCAAAAATAGAAAAGGGTTCTTTAGAAAGAAAATTATGAGAACTTATTTGCAACTCTTTTGACTTAACACATTCTTTTCTATCACCAGTTATATAAGTAGACACCCTCAAATATTTTTTAGTGGTATATGTGACTTCATTTGTGACTTCATTTGTAGACGTTATGCAATTTCTACATCCAGCTGTTTCACGTTTCTTATTTTCACATAAAACAAAAGGGAAAGCTTTAAATCTTTCTCCATGAAAAGAACCATTAAACGTTTTACTTTGTTTCTTCTTCTCTTGCTTTACTGTAGTTACCAACATTTCCTGATTTGTACATTTACTATCTACCTTTCCATCTTTCAGTTGTGAATGGGGAGGAAAGTAACTCCAGAATCTAAGATTTGCTCCTATCAGCCACTGTATTTTTGTGATATTGCAGGAAAACATCTTGTCTAGTGAAGAACAATCAAAAGTGCCCTGCAGCAAGATTTGGCATTTAGCAATTAAAGTTTGCTTTTTTGTACCTTTTTTATGACTGACTGACCTTAAACAGGTGCTAAACCCTTCACTCCTAGGTAAGAGGCAGTGCTTTCTGACATGTCTTCCCTTACATAATCCGCTTTTCTGGTTATGAAAGTGGGTTCCTCTTTTTAGGAAAGTGGACTCTTCTTCACCTAGAGATCTAGATCTCTGGCACCCATTATGTAATTCAAAACCAATGCTTTCCACAAATTTAGAACTTACAAAGCCTGGATAAGTTTTCGGTTTTTTATGAATTTCTGTGGTTTGCCTCAAAGTACTATCTGTGAACAAGTTTAACTGATCTTGCTTTCTGCCACGTAAAGAGTGTTTCTCCACTCGCAAAGACTTTCCTTCAGTTGGCAAGAAAGCATTTGTGCTGTTGGAAAAGGAAGGAAGAATTGTGTTTTGTAGTTCCACCTTCAGATGCTCTGAAATAATAGCCAGCAAACAAATGCATATATTACTGTGGTGGTTCCTATTTATATTGCTCTTTACTAACTCCTGAGCATCACGCTGCTCATTTAATGCTTTGTAAAAATGAAACCATTGCATAATGGTGTTGTCCTGACACATGGGCACCTCTGTATATAAAGATCCTGCCCATGTCCTGACCCATCCAAACAACACATTTTGAAATGAAAGCTTTAATTTGAACATTTCCTTTTCCCTAAATATATTGCAACTCACTTTCCTTCCTGGAAAATTCTGCACAATAATGCAAGGACAATTACTTTCAAATATAATGTTTTTAGTTAAATATCTTTTGAAATCCAGTATTTCTTTTGTAGAGAGTTTTGATTCTGCTTCATACAGACTGATATCACCCCTGGAATCACGCACACCACAGTGTATGTCCAACCTCTTTTTCTCCAATGGTTCTCTTATTACTGGAATGCTTCTCTGTATATGAAATGTTCCTGCATTCTCATTACTCCTCTTCCTCCCCATTCTCTTCAAAAGGTCATTACAGCTGACACATTTCTTATTCTGAACATTTTTAGCACTAATGTGAATTTGAATCTTTGACTTCTGGTCATCATCAGCATCCGAATTCTCCAGCATCTCATCTTTGAAATAATTTCCAGCAAATACCTGGTTAGTGTTAATGTTGTTGCCTCTCAAATAACTTACAGATCCTTCTCCTCCTGCCAAGGCACCATGCTGTTGTTTGCTGACTGATGGGCTATTATCCTCTTTAAATTCAGAACCAACATCTAAAGCTTTTATACTTCTAGCATTTTGCAACTTTTGTTTCCCTGTCTCAGACATTTTTTGCACACCATGTATCTGTTCAGATTGCATCCAAGACGGTCGGCTTTTAAAATTCTTCCAATCCGTCTCCTTCAAGTTAGTTGATGGCATTTTACTGTTTATTTTATTTGAAATGCTAGGAATTAGAAAATTAGGGATTTCCAGAGCTTGTAGACTTTTAAAAGGTCTTAATGTTGGAATTATATGTGATGAATTCTTTCTTTCTTTATTATCTCTTTCTGCAGTAGTTTCATTAGCGCTGCTGGAACAATCTTTATCTTCTGTAGAACATCCTTTTTTCAGAAAATTATTTTTCTCATGTCCCATGTGTGAAAACACAGAACTGTTAACACATAAAAATGGACTTTGCAAAAGCTGGTATTGTTTCTGCTTTTTATCAGAGATAGGTTTATGACTTAGCCATTCCATCTGAAACAAGTCTCTGTTTAAGGGTGTAACTGAAGATTTTTCTTCGAGCCCGTGATCATTGTTTCTTCTATTATTTTGTTCTATGTTGTTATTGGGCTGCAGCTGGGGTGGATTTAGTACCTGTAAATTTTTACACATGCCAGCAACACTCGCCACACTGAGTGACTCTGTTTCAAGAAGTTGTCTATGCACATTCAGTGACATGTCATCTTCTATAGTCATTTGCTCTTCACATTCAGGACTCCATTTTTTGGTGGACAGTTTATTTTCTGATACTCTCCCTGGTAATCTTTCATTACTACAAGTTTGAAAATGGGAAAACTCTGTCATACAAATTTTTCTTGCTGTATCACAACTTTGCTTTTCTAGTGCCCCGTTGTTTTGTCCTTCTGATAAATACATAGGTTCATGTGGTGATGTCTCGCATCTGTTCACACAGTGTGCGCTTTGGTCTAGCTTTTGGTGCTCTTCTTTCTCTATGCTTTGTTGACTACTTTCTATTTTAATTCGCTTTGGATATAGGTAGCATTCGGTTTCATCTGATGATGCAGGTAAAAATCTTTCAGAACATGTACTTTCCATGCTCATAAAAATGATTTCTATACTTGCTGAGACATTCCTGAAATTTAAAAAAAAAATATTAAAGTATTAGGAATATTTGGTACTGTAATGATTTCCAAAATGTATAGGACATGAAATCAGTAATTTTATCATCTGCACATTACCACCTTGATATTTGTTCTGCATGCATTACAGGTCTGAGACAAAGGTAGGATCACCAAACAACAGAAACCAAGATCTAGAACTTAAGATAGAATTTTTTTACCCAAATTGCAGATGTATGCAAAATTGAGTGATAATTTCACTGTATCAACAAGTTAAAGACATTAACTGTATTTTTCATGCATTTCCTTACACTGAACTTTTGCCAAAAACGATTCCTGAGAACAAATACCAAAAAAAGAACTGATGAACTCTTCTGAATGTGGGGAGTGGACCCTTTAAAACTGTTAAAAGCTTAAAGAAATTGCCAGTCTTGACTTCACTATAGGAGAGTTTGTAATGTGAAACCATAGGCAAGTTTATAAACAGTCCTCAGGTATGGCAAAACACGGTATCAGATTGTATCCTCAAATAAAAGGAAACAGTGGTGTTGCAGGCACAAATCTAGATTGCTAAATGTACTGGTGCTCCGGATGCGTCAGTGCGCCTCTCTTCAAGTTAAATGTACCCAGCAGCTTCATTTAAGAGGTGACCTACTCAGTGAGTGGAACATAATTTGAGCAAAATACAACTTCATCTAGTGATTGAGGGAATTAATTAATTTATAATTAACAGAATTAATTCTTTAACCGGGACTGCACGACTCAAGAATCAAGTAGCATTCCTAATTTGACAGGTTTACTTCTTTAATGGCACGAGGAAAGCCATTTTGGCAAGGAACAGTTCTGCGATTGCAGGGTATACCTGTGGAAGGCAGGGAACGACTCCTCAAGGCGCTTTTGCCTCTCTCCACACGGCTGCTCTCTCCCCTCCCTGAGGAGGCTTCCCCCTTCCTGGAGGTGACAGGACCCCTCCGTGCCGGTCCTGAGGTGGTTCCCCTCTCCGGCAGACCGCCACCCTCCTCTCTGAATTGATACCGTGAGGGAAGCCGTCTCTCCTTCCTGGCTTGTATAACCTCTTGTAGACTTCATCTAAAAAGTCTCACGCAGAAACTGTTTTTCCCCTTCCCGCAGCAGGGTCGCCTCTCTCAGAGCCGCGATCCCGCCCTGAAGTACCTCCCCTCGGTGCCTTCCTCAGGGGCGAGGGGCTCCCCTCAGCCAACCGGCCCGCCCCACCTCAAACGCCCTCTCCGGGGGCTGCCTCCTGCCCGGGCTCCGGCTGCCCGGATCCCCTCTGCGCAGGAGGCACCGGGCCGTCTCGGCTGGAACGCCGGAGAAGCGGAGCAGGGTCCCCGCCGCGACCTGACAGAGAGAAGGACCGCCCGACCCGCCGCTCCCGGCGCCCGAAGGCGGGAATCGCCGCTGCAGGCGGGAAGAATCCTTCCGCCCGCCGCCACACCCCGCCGGTGAGGTGTGATGCTACCTCAGGACCAGAGTGTCCCTCCGCCCGAGAGAGGCCAGTGGCTTCCCCTCGCCCCCGGTCACCGAACAAGAAAGACCAGCTGAGATTTAGGCGCCAAAGGCTGCGGGTTGAGGCACGCGGCTGCCAAGATGCTGTAGAAACAGCCGTTTGCCTGGAAAATCCTTTCTTTGGTGCCTGAGCAATGGGGGTCACCGACTAGAGCCAAGCAACCTGCCGCCAATTACTTCTACAAGCCAGATGTATTTTCCTAAATTGCCTAATTCCAAAAGCATGAGATCCTGCATGTGCAAATGCTCATGTCCCCAGCCCTTTTCCACGATCCTTCTCTGCTTAACACACAGAAGAAACAACATTGCATCCCTTTTCTTTTTTTTTTCTTCACAGTAGCAAGTGTTGATTCAGCCAGGGATTTTATTCCAAAAATAACAAGTATTCATACAGCTTTGTGCTTTGGAAATAGTGTTTCCTCTTCAGCCACTGAAGTTTCATTTCCAAAAGGTTATTTTTTAAAGTTTGCACTAAACCAGCAGGTTGCTTTAACGCTGTCAAGGGTTGGTAATAAAAATAGAAACCTCCTCAGGGCCTGTTGCTGCAAATGCATTTTTTTAACGTTTATCATCCATACTACAGTGAGCAAATCCACTGAAGCCCAGCAGATCCATGTTCCTGCTAGTAAATGTTACATGCAAGGATTGTATAGAACTGAGCCTTAAAATAGCTTTCTCTTCAATATTTCTCCTTTTAAAAATAAATCTGGCTAATAATTGCTTTCCAATACATAAGAAATATTGTTAATTGAATCTATCTTTAGTTAACAAGATACTGCTTCTCTCTATTTTTAAGCAACAGATAGTCTGACTGAAAACGATTACATTCACATTTTAAAACACCATGTGGAATGAAGGTCATAATATAAACTAGAGATAGGATTTTAAGGCATGTAAGAGAGCTTCACCACGCCACTGACATTTGTTACTCCTCTGCACTAGAACAGTATCTAGGAAGCATTCCTGGAAGACAAATTATTATATTTTTCTGAAGTGGAAATGATGTAGTGTTCACAAGTGTTTCTAATGTCTTCTGAATAGAATATTCCCCCACTTGCCTGTGAGTATGAAGTCCCTTAGTATGCATGGTAGGCTGCAGGTAAACAGGAGTCAGTTAAAAATGACTCATGCCTTTGGACAGTGAAAACAACCAGAATTACATGAAAAATACCTAAAACTGCCTCTTCTTGCATGTACACATCTACAAATCAAGATTATTTATTAAAGTCCATCCAGCGGTTTCACATCTATAGCTTACTTTGTTGTATATAACTTAGACACCTAGCACGAGCTGACAGACTTCCACTGAAGCATATCCTGCACGCTCTGCACTTCAATTTGCAACCCCTGAAAAAAAAATTATTCACACTATTTGTTTACTGAGAGTACAAACTGAAGATAGCATATTTTTACTAATGGAGTGGAAGAAAGACATAATTTCTTTCCCCGCTACTTGGTTCAATAATTTTTGAACAGCATGTAAAGACCACATTTTTGTTATATAATTTTGATAATTTCAAACTTTCTGTCAATTGGTTACACCTCCATCACGCTTATCAGATATATAACTATTATTATACTAGATTTGTAAATTGACAAAGTGGATTGTAGAGCAGTTTCTTGACAAAGTCAGCAAAAAAGTTTTGGGTTCTGATGCAGCAACCAATTCTCAGAAATATTCCTTCACTTCAAACCACTATGTAAAACTCTTACAAAAGGTTTTGTAGCTCTCATTCTCTTTTCTTTCTCTTTTTGTCGAAAACTAGAAAAGAAAAACATTTCAGAATATTAAAAAAGAAAGGTCAGGGATAAATATTAGGAAATTAAATTAAATATCAACAAAGACAGCACCAAAAATAATTATGCTACTCACTCTATGTGATCAGTTAAGACACTAAAATTTGACAGTTTTATTTGTCAAGTGAAACAGTGCAATTTGGCTCAAGTCCTTTACCTCAATTTAGCTGTACTAGCTTAATGATTGCAGCCTTGTCCTTACGATTCATTGTAAGTAAACTGCCTTTTTAGAACATGAAATTTCAAGACTGAAGGACAGTTGTAATCCATCATGTTTCTATCACTAACCGTAATGCTAAAAATTTCCACTCTGAAAGTAGCTCACCTTGTAACACTGATTCAGCAAAGGTCATAACTAAGATTCCAAAGGGAATTTACTGCTTAACTAGGAAAAGTTTAATTTTGCTACTTGTCTTGTGAACAGGATATTGATCAATAATGTTCTTAAAACTGTATTTTACAAATTACCTTTTTTTTTGTCATCTTATTCTCACGTGTCATACAATTGCATCGTCATTAAAAGTATTCATAAAATAAATCGGTGTGTGAAAATACTGTCTATACTTTCTGTCACAACTGCTGTATCTGCAGCCCTAACTCATATACTACATACCTACCCATGTCATGTTTATTAGATTAGATAAAAACTTTAGTCCTTTTCTCTGTTCCAGAATAATCCATACTGCCCCCAGTAACTAACTGTTAAGCTGGTTACATGCACTTTCATACAATAAGGATAGAACTTCAATTTTACCCAATGTACTTCAAATTATAAAGAAGCTAATGCCCCTCTGTATGCACTCCACGTATTAATTCCATATTCACAGCAGAGCGTCCATATTGACTCACAAAGAAAAAGCATCACGTAGGAGATGTTACTATCAGCTTCCATGTGTATGCAAGCAACAGTCCTAGAGTGATTCTGTGATTAGTCCTTCAAAGCTGGACCTGATATAAAACTGCCCTGAAAATCACAGACTCCCCAAAAAGTTATTCAGCAAGTTTACTAATTGCACCATAGCATTTCTTGAGATGCTATTATTTTTATATTTCCTCCCACTGTTGTACTCTATTTTTCATTTTCCGTTTTGTTTCTGCCATTATAAATAGTGACAATTCTTTCATGCAAAGTAGTCCTCATAAAAGAAGGAAGCTGTTAAAAAAACCTTTTTTTCTCTCTCTTGTAGCCTCATAGAGTGAAATTGAAAGATAAATACTGCTGCAAAGACAGGGGAACAATGTGTGTGAAGATCCACTGGGAGAGACCCAGAAGGCACTGTATCTAAAGCTAAGACTAATAGGGAAGCACAAGACAAAGCCCACCTCTTTAACTCTTGGGAAAGGAAGTTCATCTGGCACACATCATCTTCTCCCTGCACTGGGCTGTCACTGCTGCCTGACTGCCATGACAACGACTTGAATTCTTTGAAGATGGTTTTGTGCTCTGATTTCCACTGGTAATAGACTCTTCTGCTGCTTTCAAAAGTAATTTTTTACATTTTGAGGGATATGAAAAGAAACTGCTTAGGAGGCATTTAAGAACTTAAGCCAGCCCTATTTAAGCGTAGAGTGAATCATACTCCTTCCTGACCCCTTTATTTTATCCACTGCAATGAAATCACTGCTTGACTGCCTCATGTCCTACACATTTCTACACATTTGACAGCTGTCACTTTGAATAAAAAGTCCTGTTTATTTGGCTTGATATTTTGGTCACATTCTCTTCCGATCACCTGATGCATTGTTTGATCATACTGCTCCATTGCTGTGATGCTATCATTCTCCATTATATTAACTCCCTGAACAGTCTCAAAGATGTTCTAATTTTCCAGCTGAAATACCTTGTCTGCAGCTTAATTCCAAAACAGAAGTAGGAAAAAAGACATTTTGTATACAGAGCAGTAAACACAGGGATACAAAGGATCTTCATCCAATTTTATCTGCCACTATCCATATTCTTCATAAAAGGTAGAGAAAATAGTTCTGCCTGACAGACAGTTCAAAACCTCTTTGTTGAAAGTCTGCAGTGCTGCTGAATTCAGGTCACACACATCCAAAGGCACTCAGAATGCAGAGTTCTTTTCATGCTAGGACCGCAAATAACTCAGTCCATATGATCCCTAAGCCTGATTTACTTTTGCTGAAGATGCTGCATAGAATACAAAGGCTTGTTCACAGAGCCACAGAAAAATTTAGATTGGAAAGGACCTCTGGAGATCATCTGGACCACTCTACTCAGAGCAGAGCCAGCTTTCAAGTTGCATCTAACTTCAGTCCTTGATCAGCCTGCTTGGGGCTTTTCTACTCAAGCTCTGAATATCTCTAAGGTTGGAGATTCCCCAGTGCCTCTGGGGTGCTTGCTACTAAAACCTAGTTAAAGCACTGAATTTTCAGTAATCCATCTTCCCTTTTCCAGTGCTGTCTCTGTGCTTTTAGTCTCTGTGCTTATCACATACGGACTAACTAAACCACGTGTAATACATGAGTAACACACATAGCAATTCACTTGGTCTTATAATAGTATCTATTTCTGATAAGAAGCTGGTAAAAAATTACATTACATTTAAATAAACAACTCTTCTTTAAACACTTCATAAAGATACAAAATATCTCCACTTCCCGCTTTCCTCTTGAATGCTTTCTACAGCTAAGGAGTCATGCTTCGGAGTCAGTGCTAGCCACATCTGCTTATCAGTAGTTTTTTATGTCCTTGGAAATAAGCCTGGTTAACAACAAACACAGCACCCCTTCCACCAGAACTAACTGGGTATATATTTGCTGAAGGGAGCTGCTCTGGAGCCGGTCCAGCCCACCGCAGAGTGGTAGGTCTTGGCATACAGGGGGTTTCCTGAGGCTCTCCTTTGGTAGGAAAATGCCAGGGGAGTGGAGAGACCTGCCCAGAGCTGGCAGCTCTCATAGGAGAGGCTGACAAGGCCTGGGCATTGCCAGGACTAGAACCACCACCCCCACACCTATAAAAGAAGCCCTTGGAGAGCACAGTGACCAGGAGTGCTGCAACTAGAGTGGCAAACAGAACGTGGTGGGTCAGTCAGAGTGTGGTGTGGCAGCCTGCATGGAAGGGCACGTGGAAGGGCGCTGAAAGCTCTGCCACCTCTGACCAGGGAGGGATGGTTTCCACCTGGCAGAAAGCCATGGCCTCTCTAAGCTCTGCCTCCACTATGACTGATGCAGCTTCCCAGATGGAGCTCCAGTGGGAACATACAGCCACCCAGGCATCAGGCTGCAGGGTATGCCCTGCTCCTACACCAGGACAGGGCAGCAGCAGTGAGCACACCTGTGGGAGGTATGCCCAGGAGAGGAACTCCTCCACTGAATGACAGAGCTCTGGGAGGATGTGAGTAGTTTGAGAAGCATCAGGGAGTGTGAGAGGGAGACTGACCACTGGAAACACATCCTGCCTTCCTTGAGACAGGCCCAACAGTCAGACAAGATACTTATGTATCCTTCTGGTCTCTATCTGACTGAACATAGGGACCATAAAGAGAGGGGGCAATGGCAACAAGTTCCTGCCCGGTGCAGCAGGTACATCCCCTCAGCAACAAACCCACCTTCCCAGGTGCCCTTGCGTAACAGGTATGAGACTGCAAGTGGAACCTGAAAATAACGAGGACAATTCATCTAGCTTAGAAGTGCCTCTGAGGTTAAGTCAACCTACATCCTGCATCAAAACTACTACAAAGAAAAAAGACAGGTCATTGTCATAGGCGAAGGTCCCATATGTAGATCAGACCCACTTCTTAGGGAGGTATGCTGCATCCCTGGGGCGTGGGTTAAAAATGTGATGAGAAAACTTCCTACCCTGGTACAGCCCTCAGATGATTATTCACTCTTGACTTTTCAGGTAGTCAGCGATGAGCTTGCAACAAGAAGCCCAGGGTCAATCCAGAGAGACTTCAGGGCCTTGGGATGACTGGTCAAGGGATCAGGAGCAGAAGTAGTGTTGTCCTCTATCCCTCCAGTTGCAGGGAATAATAAAAGACAAAACATGAAGACCCATTCAGATCAATACCTGGCTCTAAGCCTGGTATCACCAGCAGGACTTCGGGTTTGTTGATCACAGGTCAGTTTACACAACACCAGGCCTGCTGGCAGCAGACAGGTTACACCTGTTTCAAAGGGGAAAAGGATTTTCTAACCTGATCTCCTTCTATGACAAAGTGGCCCACTTAGTGGATGACTGAAAGGCTTTGGATATTGTCTACCTAGGCTTTTGTAAAGCCTTTGACACCATTTCCCACAGCATTCTCTTGTAGAAACTGGCTGCTCATGACTTAGATGGGCATACATTTCACTGGATAAAAAAAATTGGATGGATTGCCAGGCCCAGAGAGTGGTGGTGAATGGAGTTAAATCCAGTGTTCCCCACAGCTCAGTCTGGAGGCCTGCTCTCTTTAACATCTTTATCAATTATCTGGATGAGAGGACAGAGGATACCCTCAGTAAGTTTGCAGACGACACCAAGTTACGCAGATGAGTTGATCTGCTTGAAGGTAGGGAGACTCTACAGAGGGATCTAGACAGGCTGGATCANACTAGGAAAGTGATTGTCCCACTGTACTCGGCACTGATGAGTCCACAGCTCGAGTACTGTGTTCAATTTTGGGCATCTCACTACAAGAAGGACATCAAGTTGCTGGAGTCAGTCGAAAGAAAGGCAAAGAAGCTAGTGAAGGGTTTAAAGAACAAGTCTTACGAGGAACGGCTGAGGCAACTGGGGTTGTTTAGTCTGAAGAAAAGGAGGCTGAGAGGAGACCTTATTACTCCCTATAACTACCTGAAAGGAAGTCGTAGCATGGTGGGGGTCAGTTTTTTCTTCCAAATAACAAGCGATAGGACAAAAGGAAATGGCCTCAAATTGTGCCAGGGGAGGTTTAATTTGGATATTGGGAAAATATTATTCACCAAAACAGTTAAAAAGAACTGGAACAGGCTGCCCAGAGACATAGTGGAGTCCCCATCCCTGGAGGTATTTGAAAGATGTGGCTCTTAGGCACATGGTTTAGTGGTTATCTGGCAGTGCTGGATGGACTTGATGATCTTAAAGGTCTCTCCCAACCAAAATGATTCTATGATACTATGATTCTATAGTAGAAGTTACAGGGCTTAGCTGCTCAGGCAGCTTCTCACACAAGTGGAGTCATTTAAGAGGTGATAAAGTATTGCAGAAACTCATGGGAAGTACTGTTTATATCAGGAAGTCCACAGTGTAAAAGCTAAGTGTGAGCTGCACCCACGTAACATTCTGCCTAAGTATATAATCCAAGTACAATACATCTATGGGACAATGGAGAAGTTTCAGAAGATAGTTTACCCTGTATAAATTGCACCTTAGTTCCTGCATAAGCTAAAGGACAACTGAAATAGGTACTCTACTGCCTTAGGGCAGTAAAAGCAGTGCAGATTACTGATTTTGGTTCCTGAACTTTTGCACAGAGGTATTTGACAAAGTACACGATATATCACTTCATGATAGTTTGGGGATGTATCAGAGGCAGGAAAATAATAAAGTCCTCTAGCTTTCTTATCAGGGGAATTCTGAAGCCTTGTTCAGCCACTTCCCATCCATCTTCTTAAAATTATCCAGATTATAATGCCTTTTTCATTGGCAAGAACAGATGGAAATTAAGTGTGCAAAGATGAAAGTGCCTTTTGAAGCAGAAAATCAAAAACTGGAGTGCACTTTTGAGTAGTGTGTATTCAGCCTACCTATGGCCATCAACTTCATAGGAAAACAAAATTACAGCCTTGACAAAGCCTTTACTTTTCTCTTTTTATTTCTGAAAAACCTATGTTGGGAACTATGCTGTTCAACAGAAATTACCTGGAAAACTCTATAAGACAGATCACAGTTATTGGAGGTACTCAAAGTCATAGTTCCCTGCAAAGAATCCCAGAATCATCCTACAATACTAAATGATTGTATAATAAAACTATAGATAAATGTCATTATTTATAAATGAGAGCTAATATGTAGAAGAAAAAATAATGCTAACTGTACATGTTCATTTAGTATTCCTTTATTAGCTACTACTACTCAGAAAAAAATCTCTGAAAATAGTAACTCAGCATTCACCAGCTGTGAAAAAAAGGGAGAAAAGTACAAAATTATCAGGAAAATACTACTGATATTATATTTCTATAAACCACAGTACATACAAATCTTTAATAGCAAGGGGTACTCTGGTCATCCCACCTGAAGAAAAAAGATAGAACTGGAAAATGCAGAAAAAAAACCAGTGATGATTAAGGTGAAACAACTTTCATATGAGAAAAAACCCCAAATATACTGAGACTTTTAACTGAAGAAAGGGGATGATTAATTGGGAACATGCTGTGGGTCCATAAAGTCATTGGTACAAAAGGACTATTCACAGCAATTTAAGAGTGGCCATATTGGGTCACACTCAGGTCAGTCCAGGCCAGCGTCCTATCTGACAGCAAGGAAAAGCTCAGGCACATTGTGAAGAGAATAAGGAGAATAAGAATGAAATAAAATACGTGCATCTCCTAAGAAGTCTCGGTCTGCAACCATTTCTAGTTTGGTCACTGTCTACATAGTCAGGATTTCCATTGATTTCTTTTTTGTATTCAATAGATTTCTTTCCAGTCTCCCTTTAATTCCACATAAACTTTTGGCACCCACAAAATCAGCGAACAAAGAATTTCACAACTAACCTCAATAATTTTAAGAACTAGCCCTTTTTATTTGTTTGGAAACGGCGCTCTGCTTTGATGCCTCCCTTTCTTGTGCTGAAAGACACAGTGACCATTCAATCCCTGTCATGCTATTCACGTGTCTCAGATGTCTATCATATCCTGATCAGGCATCTATTTTCCAGATTGAAGAAGAGTCTTATTTGGTTGCTCCCTCTACAGAAGTAATTCCCTATCTTTTATCATCCCTGGTACCTTTTTCTGAGCCTTTTTAAATTCTACCATATCCTCTATAAGATGAGAGATCAGAAGTGCATATAGTGGTCAAGTTGTGGGCACTTCATGTATTTATGCTGAATTATGAATTTATGCTTCTTTGGTTTGTTTTTTATTCCTCTCCTAATCATTTTTAACATTCTGCTTATTTTTCTGACTGCTGCTGATCACTGACATTTTCACTGAGCCATCTATCATAACTTGAAGAGCTGGGTCCTCTGCAATAATGGTCATTTCAGAGCCCATCATTTTCAATGTGAAGCTAGCACTATTTTTTCCCTCTCTGCAGCAGTTTACATTACTCCAAATAGAATTTCAACTGGCGTTTTATTGCCTCATCTCACAAGGTCCTTCTACAGTCCTTCATATGTGGTTCTCATTTTTATTACTCTAAATATGTCAATGTCATGAGTAAACTTTGTCACCTTGCTATGCATTCCCTTTTCCAGATTGTTTTTGGATGTGCCAAATAGGGTATGAGAAATTCCCTGCAGAACGAGAACCGGGATGTATCACTAAAATTACTGTTCCAGAAGCTTAGCACAAACAAAATACAGTACTTTTCATATATAATTTTATTGTGGAACTCTTGGTAGCCTGTAGTGATGAGGCTCAAAGGTATAAGAGGTTTCAAAACTAATTAAGATAAAATTCAGGAAAGATACCTCCATAACCTATTAAGCACAATGCCTTGATTGCAAACCAAGATTGAGAAAATTACAAACTGTTGATTGTCAGAGGGTAGAGGGTACTAAGTGAAGGATTTTTTTTGTATTTGCATCATTTCTTATACACTTTCTCTAAGCATCACTACAGGCCAGTGTTGGAGACAATACACTGTGCCATCTGTGTACAGCTCAGACTTACACATCCAATTCAGAATGGCCATTTTTACACTCTTTTATTACATATGCATTTCAGATTGTTATTAGTGCTTAAAAAGTGTGCTGTATTTTTCCATTTTCAAGAAGATACTGTATTGTAAAGCATGGTACTAATGGAAAGTAATCATGCCTAAATACTCATGAAATAATGAACAACTGGCCTTACGAACTCAATGCCCATTATGCAGGTTGAATGTCCATTCCTCTTTAAATCTGTTAAAGATTTTTAAATGAGTTCTTCCTTTATTTTTTTATTATTCCTGTTTGAACTATTTCCCAAAAGTGTATCTGTAGCTGAAGGGTGTCACTGAGCACGTGGGCAACTTATGTGTTCCCTGTTAATTTTGTAAATTCTCCAGATGTTGTTGATATAAATAATGTGGGTGGAAGCTGATTCTTAGTTTTCTACTACAGAAAAAACAACAGAACTACAGAAAACTCTTCTCTTAGGTCTCTGTTGTCACCCCAAAATATTACTATCATCCTACTAATGTGAAAACTTTTAATAATATATATGTATCACATCTGTATCAGCCTTGTTTTAGGAAACTGAAATTCTTATGTTTCTTTGGTTCTTGTTGGCAAAATATCTAACAAAGAGGCACATCTAAGAAATCTAGATGAGACAGTTGTACATCAGAACAGCTCATAACATGCATATTTAATGTACTGGATCCTCACTTTTGATGACATGGTTTGTATAACTGAGCATTTAAAAACTGTCTTTTCATCCATTTAATAGGGAACCATTAGGAGCTGATTATAGCTTATTGTGAATAAATTATCTACTGTACTTAAAATTATGACTAAAAGATGAATGATGTAAACAATGTTGACAAAGCTGAAACTCACTTAACAGAGAATCACAAAAGCAGGAACACTTGCTAGTATTTGAGGGAACTGTAGGTTATAATGATGAAATACGCTAAATGGCTGATAATCAAAATTCAAATATTCTCCCCTGTGGAAGCACAATTCACATTGAATTTGGAATATTCAAGAATAACACTTGGATTTCTTGTGCAGTATTTGTAAGGTGAAACCAAGTGAACCTAAAATGTTTTATCCAAATTAATTTTAAACATAATGGGTGACACTTTCCCCTTAGCATCTTTCACTGTTATCTTTGTCTGAACGTGATTCTGTACAACTTATATAAAATACTGTAGATCAAGATGCATATTTTAATTTGTTAGCATGTAAGACTCCAAAGTCTAGGAAGAATGAATTACACGATATGTTAAAGAATGGGAGTGATAATAAAAAATGTGACCATTACCATAAGCAATCCTCTACCTGTTAAAAATAAATATTTAAAAAACTAATTTTTATTTTTGGGAAGGGAACAGTGTAGAATACCACTGTTAGGCAGTGGTTCTACAAAACAAAACCAATACAGAATTCTTCCTTTTTATTTCTTTAAAGCTTCAACAGTCAGACAATAGGTTATTACAATAATAATCACTGGCTTTTTCTCATTATCTTGAAAAAACTAGCAGCCCTTTGTTCACGTAGTTTCATGTATAAGATGCTTTTTTACACATACTGCGAAGTCCCAGTGTGCCTACAACGTTAATTTATACACACACATTTATTTACAAAAATCTTCTCCACACACACAGAAAAACACTTGAAGGAACAAAAAGTAGCTAAAGCAGACAAACACAGGGAAAAGATGTCCATTCATCAGCACTCAGTTCTGCGCATCCATCCTGCTGAGTGGGCTGGATGGGAGCACATTTTCCTGTGATCCTGGGCTTTCCTGACTCTGCTGTAAATTGCAAGAGCATTGTATCTGTCTTCAGCAAGCCCCAGGAATCAGGCACGGCGTACAGGTAGGTAGGCTATTCCTCTCCACTATTTCCCAGCATGTAGTGATTTGATATAGCTGAAGGCCAACACTATAAATGAGACAACCTAGCAACTGTAAATGGTTTCCACCCTGACTGCTTACTAAAACAATTGCTAGACTATATTGATTTAATAAGCTGTTTGCTTTTAAATTTAGCAATTATTGTTCCTAATCTATTTTCATATATTCAGGTGTTGCTAGTTTGAAAGAGACACGGAATTTCAGTAATACTCATGGTATGAATAGAGATCAGCTAATTATTTTGATCAAAATCTCCCTTTTAAATGTTTTTCACGAGCTTAGAAAAAAAACCCAAAACAACATGAAATTATGGGTGGTGGAAAAAGAAATTGAATGAGGTCTCTTAGGTTCATAAATCCAGGAAGAATTTAATCTTTTTTTTAAAAAAA
>VZZY01005636.1:0-13318 GCA_013400335.1 Eurystomus gularis
AAGCCTCTTATTGATGTGGAGAACACATTTTTATGATTACTCCCTATTTGTGATATAAAGATAATTACAAATCACATTGATTTGTTTGTCCTCCTGTGACAATAGATACACTGTATGTTATATCTCACCTTCACAGTCCAATTGGTGATGGTTTTGGAATTTAGTACTTACTGGTGATTACTGCAGTGACTCAGAAGATTTAGGGGCTAAATTTTGCACATCAAGTTTTCCATTGCAAACCTGAAAAAAAGAAAAATCCATCTGTAAATGCATGAGTAAGCTTTTGCCATTTTACCTTCTTAGAAGATTAAGTTCATCCTGTTTCTTGATGATCATATTTTGTACATGATGACAAAAGTTTGCAATATAAGAGCACAAATGTGTCATCCTATTCAGCTCACACATTCTCTAGGAGGAGAGTATTTTTACTGGTAGCAACGTTTCACCTATTTGTATTGGGTAGAAAAAGGACATACTACTTTTTTTCCTTTTTCTTCTTTGACAGACAGTATTTTCAAGTGTTTTGGCACTTTATTATCTAATAAAGAAGCCTAATCAACCCATCCTTCAGCTGTATGCCCAAGAATAGACTTCTTGCAGTGAAGGACATTGTGAAAGTCCCCATTTGTACGGGAATTCCTGGTCAGAACAAACTGTCACGTCCAACTTGCATGTTAAAATCGGTCTAATGCTGTCATTTGAAAACCCCACAGGAATATTATTGTCTCTTCTATTTTTTCAGTTTGCATAGTTTCATCTTAACAAAAGCTGACCAAGACAACTGGAGAGACTTACTTTTAAAATAACTATTTTCAATGGGATAATGCTGAAGTGGGAAATATTACATGCCTTATGCGTTTATACAGCAATGATGTACCAAACAACTAGATTGGGTTTCTTTATCTTGTCTCATCAAACTGTGCAAAATTGAATTAAATGGCATATAGAATCATACTTTCATATAATCTTGAAATTAAGGAACAAGGAAAGAGTTTTGCAGCATTGTCTGAAATTTCACATTTTCTGTAACTTGACTCTGGAATAACTCTGTTGGCTAGCTCATCAAAGAAATTTTCTTCCATCTGTACGCTTCCTTTGCAACTACTCATTCACCCTAGAATTCTAATGCAAAATGCAACTGAGTTTCAATACGTAATCATAGGGAAACCCAAGGCTATATTGATTTTGTATATTGCAGAAGTTGCAAGTGTGTGACTTGAGAACCAACAATGTATTTCAGTCAGACAGCAATCTTTACTGTCCCAGTTCTCTCATACCAAAATCCCAACCCCATATTCCCAACAACCTCCCTACCCTCTTATGATGCCCACTCTTTTACCAAACTAAGTAAGAACCTATCTGTTTACATCCTCCTCTTTCAAACCCCACCCTTCATTCCCTTGAAAAGCATCCCTGTGCTTACTGACAACATCTCTCCCGGAGCTGAGAAGTACCATCTAATATCCGTTCCTGTAAGTGTGGTCATATCAGGGAGTGGCTGAATCAATCTCTGTACTAAACATGACAAAAAGTCGCTCTCAATACCTTTGAGCACGCACTTAACAGGAGCTGGAAGGCAGTTATAAATATCTGTCTCCCTGTCCTTCAGGTGAGATATGTAATTTTAAAGTGAAGGAGCATCCTGAGATGGAGATGATCTTAAGTTACAGCATAACTTCTTCACTGTCTCCCATCCAGTCTACTTTTCCTTTAAATTTTCTACTAAGAGTGCCTCCATATGAGTTATCTTCATGCACTTCCAAAGCAGATGTTAAAGGACATTAGCGCTGTGAACTAGTGAAATGCAGCTGAGAGTTAAGTAGGGGTTTAAGTGTCTGGAATAGCATTGGCTCAAGAGAGAGAGGAAGTTCTGACTGCAGATGGTAACGGTGCATTTTTCAAGGCAATCCTATTCTCTCTGTGACTGGAAATTTCAGTGACCTCCTGGAAATACCACCCAAGACTTTCTTCAAAATGGCTATGAAATGGTGGGTTTTTTCAAGATTTGTAATGAGAAACATCTCTGGGACTCTCTTGGTGGCAACTTGGCAGGTGACAGAGCTTAGTGATACAACAGTGAGCTCTGATTATGATGATACCGAAGTGAGAATAAATTGCCTTTATGGTTTTGCAGTGAAGTAGCTGATCAGGCCAGTATGTGTTATTTTTGACTGACCTGGAAAGTAGAGATATCTCTGAGATCTTTCTTCAATGCAAGACCCTGAAAGAATAAAAGGAAATTTACTTTATTGCTCAAAATAGCTGCAAATCTGCATCTGCTTCCTGTAAACTCAGCACAATTGATACTTCTTTGCTAAAAGGGACTTAAGGGAGTCCAGAAAGTGTGAGATTTTCAAGTCAGTATTGAAAAAGTTGCAGGCAGCTACAGGAAGGAAAGGCTGCAAAGGATGGAGAAGGAACCTTGGCCCCTGAGAGAGGGCAAAGAAAGTCAGCAGCTGATGTAGCAGAGGTCCTAAAAACAGAGGGAGGGAGGATGTGCTCTTGTACATGGCAGTTGTGAAAGTACTCTTGCAAAAGGGATGCTGGCTTTTTTGAATGGTGGATGAAGCAACATCAGCATTCAAGAAGAGCCTGTGCAGCATGGAGCGGAACTTTCAGAAAGAGAGCTCTTCCTTTTGAATTCCTACAAAACTGAAATGGGAGCATACTTCTGCAGCATCTTTATGAAGCTAAAATTTCTTCTTCCCACTACTGTTACTAGAGTAAAACTGCTGTGCTGTGCAGTTTCCTGTGTTTGATGCATGGGACTCCAGCATGCTTCCCTGATATCTTAATTCTGTCCGATGCCTGGACACTGGCGTTTTAAAACGCCTGGAGTTTTAAAATCACACACTATTTCTCTCTTCCTACATCTCTTAACACTGGAGCTACATAAAGCATTCTGATTTCAGTCCTTTTGCAGGCAACAATCAATATTAGTAAACTGCAGCTGTAACGTGTACGATCTGTATTGAAAACTATTTAAAAGTTGCAGTTAAAAAAAGCACTTTTATATAACCTCTAAACAAATAATGACTTAAAAAATCAGATACTGTAATGGAAACCCTGCTTTCTATCTCAGAAGAGCAGAATCTCTGATGTAACTAGGAAGAGTTGCAAGAATACAACCGGAAAGCTAATTGCTTAAAATATTAATAGCCTGTTTCTATATAGTTAGACTGTTCTGCCCTCATTATTTATCACAAAACGAAGTGTAGGTCAAACAGTGTAAAAGAAATCCAGCAAAGACTGAACACTTGTTTATTTCTTGATGTGCTGCCACATGGACAGGCATGCAATTTACAAATAACCTTGCAAATGCTCTTGGAGCAGGCTGGAGCAATTTGCTGTTGAGAGACTGTGAAGTACTCCCTGATAATGATGAGATCAACTGAGGTCTACCTAACCTAAGCTATGCTGAAGTATTGAAATAGTTGCACGGCTGAGCTTGCAAACTTGCATAGATTAGTGCTGCAAAAGGAGAGGAAGGCAATGAGTATGGATCAGTAATTAATACTGAAGACAGGGTGATGCCATTGGTGTAATCCAATGAAGGAAACAGTCAGTTTACCACTGCTGGGTAAATTTTTGACCCCAGTGGAGTCCACAGATTTCTGTGTGGCCAGAACATCCCCTTATTTTTTGCAAAACTTGAGTTAATCTCCACATAGTTGTAAAACAGTAAGTAATTTGTTCTTGTTTGGTGAATTGTACTCATCCTTCTTCATTTTTGCCAACTTTTGGTGGTATTCATTTCTGGGTGTGCCCTGAAATGTTTTGGGGATGTGTGATTTTCCCTTGGGCAGAGTCTGTGTTAATCTTTTAAAGTGTTTTGGAATTGAAAAACTTGTAACAGGAGCATAAAATAATAATGTAATAATAATAGCAGATTGGAGAAGAATTTAATAGGACAAGAGGTAGCACCTTTTCCTTTCTTATGCCTGAAATGTCGCACTAAGAACTTACTCTGTAGAAACAATGCTCAAGTAATGAAAACCTCAGCAGGTTTACCCATGTACCTTAACAGGTTAACCCATGTGCATTCCTGCTGGTGTAATTCCTCTGACAGTTACCATGTAATTGCCTGTACAACTGGAGTAGACTTGTGCTAGTCTGAATCTTACCTTAGGCAGACTGTCCCCTCCAGGTTTATGAACAGGATGAGCATGAGCATGTTAGCCTTGACAAGGTATCCTTTCTGCTATGGGATTACATTACACTGACAAACTGCTATTATAAGAAGTGAGTTTTGTTTGGTAAAGAGAAAATATCTTTTAAGGCTTTACAAAGACATTGTAAGTCTATGTACATGTTAAGCATATATGTTGTGAGTGAAGAGGTATTTAGACGACAGTTACTTGGGAATGTGAAGGTGCTGACACTTTTGAAATGACCCCTGCTGTTTTAATTTTTCTCTAAATCTGATTGATAGATATTTCGTGAGGCACTGCTGCATCAAATTTCAAACCAATCTCAGTATAGGTTTCATATGACAAGTGGTCACTTAAATGTCTGAATACATTCATTGAATCTGCTGGGGCTGTAGACATTACCTACATGAGTAATTTTGTACTTAATCAGTTTTCTGTCCCCAACACTTACTTGCTGAATGTGACAGGCACGTGGTTGTTCTGTTCTATCTTCCATCCCACTTTGACCTTGCTGGGCTTCACAGCAATGTAAAAGTGAGTCAGGACAAACCTAGAATGAAGACAAACAAAAACAAAAGCTGTCTCAAAACAAGTATCTGGGATAAATGGCCAGCTGAGAGCTCGGAAACTGGACTTCCTGCTTCTGATGCCGCTGAGGAGGATGTGAAACGCAGCTCTTGCCTCTGAGAGAGACTGTGGTCTCATCCACCTTGGTCCGCCTCATAAATGTGGAGGTGGCAGCAGCAGCCATAACCAAGCCCTCTGTATTTAGCTGTGCAGGTAGGAGGCAAAGAATGAGGTTAAGTGCAGCGTATGCTGGCTAATTGTGCTGGATAAGACAGAAATCTAACTGGCTGAGGTAGGCAGAGAGGTAGTCGGTTCTTACAGAGATGCATTGAAGCAGTCTGTAGTAGTTTTATTTGCCTGTGCCTAAGGATATTTTGCAGCTTTGCTGCCACTTAGCAAGTACAGGAACAGGCTGTTTCAAATTGTTGGCAACCTCTTTTACAAATTCCCAAAGTGTACTTGCACTTAGTCATGGCTAAGATAATTTTTTTTTTGTGACTCCACTGTCAAGAAGCCCATTTAGAACTTTTGAAAGTTAATACAGCATTGATGATGTTCTGCATAAAAAAATAATAATGCAGGTATGCTAACTGGATGGTATGTTACATCAGAAGCTCCAAATGCTGTAGCTGTGCAGCAGCAGCATGTATGTAGGCAGAGTTGGCAGAGAATGCATCAAAGCAGGTTTTGGTGTGGGCACATAAATTCCATGTTCTGAGAATATGTGGAATTATCATAAATGTTAAAGGGCAGCATTCAGTAATCTACCTTATGGAAGGGAGGATTCAGTTAGTGGAAAATGAGCAGGAACTTAGTCTCAAAAACATCCTCCCCTCCAGCCAAAAATGACAGTCTATGATGTTGTCATTCACAGACTGTGTATATTAGGGTGTTAGGAAAACACACTGTGTTCATATGAGGATGTGAATGCTCATATACTCCACATATCTCTCTAAATCACATTGAACAGTGAATATTTGATAGAAGACAGGAGTAGACATCACCAGGACTTAGCCTTGCAATAAAAAGCTGTTAAGGATTTCTAACTCACACCATTGCCTGTCGTATGTATGCAGTAAAACCAGGAAATGCAAATTACCTTAAAAATCATCTTCCTGAGTGAGAAAATCAGTATTCAGTTCTTGAGGGATTAAACAAGAAGATGTAGAGGTTCGAGGCTCACAGTTGCATTAAGGCCACATTATATTACTTGTACCTCAAAGTGAGAAAAACTGTAATTGATTTACTACATTTAAGTGCATAAAGGAGAACAAAACCCCCACATTTTAGGTATAGTCTTTTTTCCATTTTACCCTTCTGTTTGCATTTGATCCCATCTCAAGTCCTGCTCATTTTCAGCATTTTTGGGTCTAACCAGTTCTATTCTAATTGAAGTGATTTCTCCCTATCCGGTATTACTTAGTATATTTTCTAATCTAACTGCCAGCCAGCTGGTTGATGTGCTCGGACATTTCATAAATAATGTGCTTGAAGTAGCTTTGTACACATGGAGGTGTTGTTTTTCAGAACTTTTTTAAGTTGTCAAAAGGTACATGCTGATCATAGAATTGTTCTGGTTGAAAAGGACCCTCAAGATCATCAAGTCCAACAATTAACCCAGAACTGCAGGGTCACCACTAAACCATGTCCCTAAGCACCCCATCTACGCATCTTTCAAGTGCCTCCAGGGAGGGTGACTCCACCATTTCCCTGGGCAGCCTGTTCCAGGGCTTTACAACCTTGTCTATAAAGAATTTTTTCCTAATATCCAATATAAACTTCCCCTGGTGCAACCTGAGGCTGTTTCCTCTTGTCCTATCACTTGCTATGTGGGAGAACAGGCTGACCTCCACCTCGCTACAGCCTCCTTTCAGGTAGCAGGAGAGAGCGAGAAGGTCTCCCCTCAGCCTCTTTTTTTCTGCAGGCTAAAGAACTCCAGTTCCCTCAGTCGCTTCTCGTCAGACTTGTTCTCTAGACCCTTTGTCAACTTTGTTGCCCTTCTTTGGACATGCTCCTTCACCTCAATGTCCTCCTTGTAGTGAGGGTCCCAAAGCTGAAACCAGTATTTGAGGTGTGGCCTCAACTGTGCTGAGTGCAGGGGGATGATCACTTCCCTGGTCCTGCTGGCCACACTATTCCTGATACAGGCCAGGATGCAGTTGGCCTTCTTGGCCACCTGGGCACACTGCTGGCTCATGTTCAGCCAGCTGTCGATCAGCACTCCCAGGTCCTTTTCCACCAGGCAGCTCTCCAGCCACTCTTCCCAAAGCCTGTAGCATTGCATACTGTTGTGACGCAAGTGCACGACCTGGCACTTAGTCTTGTTGAACCTCATCCCACTGNGGCCTTCCACCAACTGGATTTAACTCCATTCACCACCACTCTCTGGGCCTGGCCTTCCAGCCAGTTTTCTATCCAGCAAAGTGTACACCCATCCAAGCCATGAGCAGCCAGTTTCTCTAGGAGAATGCTCTGCAAAATGGTGTCAAAAGCTTTACTAAAGTCCCAGTAGACAACATCCACAGCCTTCATCTCTAAGTGACTCATCTTGGCATAGAAGGAGATAAGGTTAGTCAAGCAGGACCTGCCTTTCATAAACCCATGCTCACTGGGCCTGATCATCTGGTTGTTCTCTATGTGCCTCATGATGGCACTCAAGATGATCTGCTTCATAACCTTTCCTAGCACTGAGGTCAGACTGACAGGCCTGTAGTTTCCCAGATCCTCCTTCTGGCTCTTCTTGTAGATGGATATCACACTTGCTAACCTTTATGTAATACACTTTAAAAAAGGTTTGTCTTCATTCATATATTTGCCCCAATGAGCTATAAAAATATCAAGAATCAAGCTTGATTTGGCATCTTTCCTTCCTACTGAACTAACTTTATTACTCCAGCTGGAAGCTGAGACACTTTTCACTTATTTGTGGTTTAACCCCATCATAATCAGGCAAACTAGTGATCTAGAACAAATTTTGCCAGGCAAGACGTAACTTCAGGTGTACAGTATATTACATTATTGTTCCCCAAGCAAAGAAGGAAAACAGGCTAAGCGATGCATTCTTACATACTACCAAAACGCTAGCAAAAAAGTTCACAGGATCTGAGCTAACCAAAGAAATCTGCATAGTGTTAGCACTGTAGATCTACTCAGAAGTTCCTAGAGATCGTCCTTGAAAAATAAAATTATCTTTTTCTTTTTTAAAATAAGGGTTTCTGAGGTAAAATCAATCTGACATTTAAAACATCAATCCAGTAAGGCATGTGTTTCATTTTAAGTGCAGTTCACCTAAAGGCTGCCCTTGACTTAAGGACACACTTACTTGGATCAGGACCTGCACGCTGATGCCACAAGGCACAGCCAGCCGAAATCTCACTGCCGTTGTCCTCAACAGAAAGCAGAGTTCAACAGTTTTTCCAGATGTCAGAAAGAAAAAGATCAATTATAGAACTTTCATCTGAAATAAGGGAAGTAGAAGCTGATGGAGCTTGAGAAAAATCAGTTAGATAACCAAAGCTATTTAACTGAAACAGTCAATTAAATAAGCTAATTACCCAGATGCACTCCCTGTGACTAGTCTTACATAAAAATATTTTGCAAGGGATTAAGGCTTCAACCTAAGCTGAACACTAGCACTACTTTACCAGTAGTCCTTTATTCAGACAGTGACTGAGTTTCCAAGAAACATCAGGTATTAATTACAGCAAAAGTATACAGATACCATCACCCTCTTGTGCTGCACACTGTACAGAAGCATAAAGACAAAACAGTCCGTGCTAACATGGAGCTAAGAACCTCAATGTGGTCTACAAAAATGATGGTGCAAATGACTCAAAATCACATATAAAACAAAAGGAGAGCATTAGGTTAATTCTTATTTACCCAGCCTTGTGCCCTGTCTCATCAGACAACCACAGATTTGTCCTGGCTCTTTTCAGATCAAAGTTTTCACAAGGAACCAGGAACTTGATGTCATTTTTCTCCCTTGCCTTCTGCCATCACCCAAAAGATAATTTATTCAACGACAGGCAAAGTGACAATGAATACACAAAATGAAAAAAAAGTCTGTGAGAAATCCACAGTTTATGAATAGCCCAACTATCCACAGTGTATCTGGCATTAAAGATGCCATTGAAGAAAACATTATGGATTCAAAACAGTAAAATCTGTTCATGAACAACTAGAGAAGAGAAGAAAAACAAGAGTCTACAATTTGTCATCTGCCCTTTGCTTTACCGATAACATGTCACTTAGTGGGTCTTAATGCTTATATTGTACTCCATTATTTCCTGTTGTTACAGAAATAGGAAATTACACAGGCTTATATGACATGTATTATTTATGGGCTACACCTCAGGCAAAGGCAGTCTCAGGCATTTTAAATCCTGGAAGCAATGGTCCTGCACTCCTCTCCTGGCCCATCTTCTGACCTCCTCTTCTGTGCTGGCTCTGTGTGGCAAGCCAGAGCTGGAAGCAAACTTGGGGGAAAAAAGTGTATTTTAGTGGTGGTAGTAGTACAATTTTTTAGTCTAGTCACCTTCCATTTCATCATGCAATGGAATCAGTGTGGGTACCGGCACAAAGACAAGGACCAGAAAGCACAAAGAGGGATAGGTGAGAAACATGGCAGACTAGATGTGGACAGGTTTAAATTGCTCTGGACTGGTACTCTCAGCTGTATCAGCACAACTAAGAAGGTGACTGGCATGGGGCACATGAACTGTTCGTTTTGGCCAGCAAATCCCATAGCTGCATCTCTAGAGGTCCTGTGATTTTCCCAAAGTAACACAGAAGATAAGAGCCAAAGCCAGAACGGACATCCCAGTGCCTAGACACTAGCTCATTACACATTTTTTTAACAACAAAAAAAACCCCAAACAAAACTCCCATGTCTCTTACTTTCTTCTGCACAATTCTCTTCCTTAAAAGACTAAAGCACTCATCAATGCTACTCGAGGCATTGTTACACACTGAAAATGTCAGTAGACTATGGGCATGACAGATCCACGAATAAATGAGTGTTAATGGAACACAAACATTGCTGTCTTAGAAAAAACCTGGAAGAAATATATACGATTGTAGGACTGAAAATTAAGAAATAAATAGAATGCTTCTAACAACTGCAGTATTAAAAACTGAATTCTGAAGGGTGTCTCACTGAGTATCTGAAATCTCATCTAATTCACTATCACGTGAAGATGCCTGACATTGTTGCTGAACTTTCTTAGAAAATTTGACTGGGTAACGTTTTAGCTCCAATTTAAAGAATGTTTTGTTTATGGGAACATTTAAAAGCCAAGCTGTAGTTTCATTCTCTTCAATGAGATGAACGGTATCCTCAGTAAGGCTAGAGTGAAAGCTTTTTTGGCCTCCAGCAATGAAAACAAAGCACAGAAAGTCCTATTATTCTATCACTGCTTTTGCAAAACACAAATTTTACCATGTCATTTTCAGTGTTGCAACACTAGGTTAGAGTAAGCATGAACATCACTGCTTGCCTGGACTCCTCACATTTCTGACTGTTATATCTGCAAAGTAGGTCACACCCCTACATTAGACTGGAGGATCACAGAGGAGCGGCAGATGCATTGAATAGACGTGGAAGAGTTAACAGAAAACGTGATTCCTAAGGTGACTGTGTTCTGAATGAGTATTCATTCCTGCATGTGTTAAAAAGCTGCTGCATATTAAAGATGCACCTTAAAATCTCATGTATGTTAAGAAGAATCACCTCTCATGGCAATTATCCAACAGCCCTTACGTTCTTCTGCATAATTGTCTTGCTTGAAAGACTCTCATTTAAATCTTGTGTTACTTAATTAGATATTGTGCAACTTTTCATGAAACATCAAATTTTCCTAGACTGGAAAAAAGTGGAACAGTTTACAAAAAAAAGAATATAATTTTAAAAAAAAGTTCTAAGCACACATTCAGAATTCAGTTTATACATGAGTACAGGAGACATATTCAAATCTTAGTGAAAGATTCTATTATTTATGCCCATTTTAAGGTGTTCCTAAGAGGATTTCAAACGATTTAAAATGTGTCACTGTATCTTGGATCACTATGTGTCAAATGGTGTCAAAAAATAACAGCAGTGGCCAAAAAAAATTACTTTTGGATTTGGTCTTTTAATGGAAAGCAAAAAGACTGTCTTCATATAAGTAAAACAGAGGTACAAAAAAATATAATTTAAGTTAAACTCTCATATTTATTATTATGAATAATGTATACACAGCATAATGTACTGAAAGGAACATCTGACAGTCCTGAAGGTGAGTCATGATAACATTTAGCCCCTTAGCAAGATGCTCATATAACCCAATTAAATTCTACTTATCCTAAGCACTTGTTCCCCTTTTACAAATACTCATTTTAAGGCACAAACTCATTACAGTATTCAGTTTAAGGTTATCATTTGTCTGGAAAGGATGCAAAATTTTCCTCAGAGGAAAGCTAGGATGGGAGCTGAAATTGCCTTCTGTCAGTCAAGGCTGTCTCTATTTCTAGTTTTGAGATGATATCCAGCCTTACAAAATGACAACAGTCCAGAGCTAACAAAAAACCACTCAGGGTACAAAATATGTTTTGCACAACAAACACAATTCTTTCTTACATCACAAGCCAGATGGACTGCGCCAACGGCTTAACCAACAGAAGGAAACAATACCAAAAAAACTATTTGAAGAAGTCCAATATATATTGTTCACAGCACTGGATCACAAAAAACCAAGGCAGTTCATTACAGGGGGCTCAACATAAGCAGACACTGTGGTCCACGGAGCCCTGACGCTAGGCACCATTTGAGGCTCACAGAACAGCCCAGTCAAATACCTTGTTAGAGGGATGAGACCAGCTTTTGTTTAACAGTGAATTTCAGTCACAGGATGATATGAGTATAGCTGAAATACTGATAAACAAATGTTAGTCTCACTGAACACTGAAGTAAAATTGTTAACACAAGTAACAGTGAAGCTTATCTACTTATTTTGTTTATTTCCACCAGGACGACTGCACTGTGTATGAGCACGCAGGAATAAACTGTGCTTCCTGTGTATTCATTAGTTTTCAAGAAATACTATGAACAAATTTTCACAACCATGCGCTAAACCTTGGCTTGAATGTTTTGTTTATCACCCTTGCCTAGTGCTTTCACTTGTGTCCGTAGCATAGCACCAGTCATGGACTATCATACAGACTGTAAGAAGGAATATTTCCCTAAATTATGGAATTCCTTCATTTCTGCCAGCATGACAAGGGGATAAATTCTTCCCCAGTTTATAAAGCATAGTTGCCATTAGACTAACTGGGAGAATCTCAGTCACCGTCTCTTTCCTCACTGTCACTGGGCTTCATTTATGGAAACTTGCTATAAGAAAGTTGCTCTCAAAACAAGTGGTGGTAACACAGGCAGATATAGGGTGGTCTTGGAAACTGAGCAAGATGCAGTGCAGCTCCCCTCTTAGGCATGACGCACAAATACCCTGGGAAAGGATGTTAAAATTACTTGAGACCATTTTGTAACCTTCTGATTCTCTGCTATTCTCCAGAGACTAACGAAGTCTTTTCATAAAATAGACAGTCTGGGTTGTTCTCAAAATCACAGCAGCACCCCCAAGCTGCTGTAATTCAGGCTGCCAGATGAGAGCAGAGCCTGCTTTTGACACAACTTTGCAACTCCCAACCCCACCTCTGGCTCACCCCAAATACTGCTAGATGGGGTCCCCCTATAAACTGCCTCACAAGGACATCTGACAGTCTGACACAGCCTCCTTCATGCTCCCTTGAACCTTCTGATCAGCACATTTAAGCCCAGAGGAATTTATTCTTTCTTTCCGAACATTTTTAGTGACTAAATCCCTGAACAGATGGCCAAAAATAATTCACCTATATCAGACCACCAAACTTTATCACTGACACTACACTGCCAGTGGTAACAGACAGGTCAGGAACAGAAACATCCATTGACTGTTCACTCTAATGGTCAGGTATATT
Source organism: Eurystomus gularis (assembly GCA_013400335.1). Lineage (NCBI taxonomy): Eukaryota > Metazoa > Chordata > Aves > Coraciiformes > Coraciidae > Eurystomus > Eurystomus gularis. The sequence goes on from VZZY01005636.1 coordinate 12,714, forward strand.
GGGAAATGGTGTAGGGAAGCCTATGCTAATATACTTCTTTACATATAGCTAACCAAAGCCTTTCAGTAGGCTCAGCATTTTGGTCAGCATCTTTTAAATACCGCAAACTAATTCCAATAATATAAGCAGGAATTAGCAGTGAAGCACCAAATACTAAATCACATGCCTAACTTTCACAGTAATACCTGATGCTCTGGGGATGTAGATACCTGTCATGGTTTCACTAGGCCAGACATGGTCTGCCGGCCATTAGCAGTTGGAGTCAGCCAGGGCAGCTGACATGAGTTGGCTTGCAGGCATAACCCGTACCATAAATGTCATACTCAGTACAGAGGGAAGTTTACTGAGGAAGGGGCCTCCTGCTTGGGCTCCTTCTGACCCTGCTCCTCTTCCTGCTCCTAAGCACTGCCTTCCTGTTTACTGTGACCACTGTACATTTGCTAGGCTGAGTATAACTTTGTTTACTTTATACTGACATGTTTTGCTGTTTCCTTAAATCCATTTTCATTTCAACCTATTGAGTCTTCTCTCCTTTTCCCAATCCTTCTTCTTGGCTGGGGAGAGATCACTGGGTGATAAAGAAACTGCTGTAGTTTAGCCCCACA
>VZZY01005637.1:0-17223 GCA_013400335.1 Eurystomus gularis
TACCTCCCTAACATTCTATCTGTGTGGACTAAGCGACACTTCCAAAACCACCCGAGCAGCACCATATTTGATACAAAACAATCATCACCTAAAAATAAGTAGTAAATTTTGCTGTAAATCCAAACTGTGCTTTAGCTACTGTTAGCAGTGTGGTAAACAGAAGAACAAAGAGCAAGGCACATAAAATACCAGTTTCCCTGAAGAAGTACAGTTCAGATTATGGTATCACGTTTCTCTGGTGATTCAGAGATGAAGCACTGAACTGCCTCCTATGCATTTTTCCTCCATTTTCATATGAAAAAAAAAAAAAAGATGCTAGATTTCCAGAAAGAGAAAAATTACCTCTAGCAGACTGACTCACATGTATGCATCAAAACTAACTCTTTAAATGCAAGTTTCAGATCTAAAGCACGTGTGTGTCAACCTTCCACAGAAAGACTGGACATTTCTGTGCATTCCTGCAGAAGGACCACGTCACTTGTTTCTACAGGCTAGGAAAAAAACAGTGATATAGCTGATAGTTTTTAAAAGCTTTTTAGAAAGCATAACACATTAGGTAAGAGTTGTATCAGAATGTGTATCAGATCAAAAAGTGAATTTGTCATTCTAGTCCTTATCTAATGGAGAGATCCAACGAGTAGCTCCAGCTTGCAGTCTCTGTATAGCTCATGGACAGAAAGAGAAGAGAAATCAACCAAAGAAACAATTTCTGAATAGTACCCTGGAAAATCTTTTCTCTCAACGCCTGACAGGCACTGTGCTGAAGCAGTGTTCAGAAATACAACTGCAACATGTTAAACATCAGGAACAACCTGAGAACACAAAAAAAAAAAAATATTACTTCAAGGGTGACTGAACACTGAAACAGGTCATGCAGAGACACTACGGAGTTTCCATCCTCAGATGTTCAAAACTCAACTGAACAATGTCCTGAGCAATGTGCTCTAGCTGACCCTACTTTGAGCAGTGGGCTTGGACCAGAGGATCTCCAGAGGTCCCCGCCAACTAAGAGCACAGGCTTGTTAAGGTAACAGCATCTGCTGTGAAGGTCAGTGAAGGTCAGCCTCCATAAACACAGGAGGGTCTGTATACACATATCCATCTGCAGAATCTGAGCTATATTTGTATAGCACTTTGCATATTTTCTTTGATGCCTCCAGACATGATCATATCATAAACAAGTTACTGAAATCCAATAATCAAGCCAAGGAAAAACTCCTCAGCTTGCAGAAAATGTAAACAGAAGACAATCCTGTCTTCTAAACTTTAAAACAGAAATATCTCTCCCTCTTCCTAGACATTACAGATAAATGCTATTAAAAGGGGGGAAAATTTAAAAGGGATGTTATAAAAATAATCGGCAGTTTTTAAAACCTGCCGTAGATCAAAATAATTTTTAAAAAAATAAATCTGAATCTATGTCCTTAAACATGTTGTGAAAATTTTCCCACCATTAAAACAGTGGAATCTCCTCATCCTGTACTTTTTGACACAGTAGATTCTGATGTGTCCCGTAGCATCCATGACACTACTTACGAATCCCAGCATCTTCTATTTGGTAGAAAACGATTCCCAGATTATACGTTAATTTTTTCAGTTTAAAAAAAAATTAAAATACACTTAGTCACAAGCCTAGAAGAGAATGTTTTCCCCTTTTCCAGGGAAAGGTCAGAAGACTTTAAAAGATAAGACCAATTCACATCTTGAAACATAAATAGCAGCTCATAGTAGAATCAGGTCAAATACTGAGAACTCTGAATATGTAAATGCCTTCAGAAGAAGATTCAATTTCCAAGCCATGCCTAATAAGACAGATCCAAACAGGACATTTATGATCTCATTAAAATCCTTTCCTCAAATGGCCTCTTTTCTTTAACATTCTCCAGATGATAAGATTTGTGGGTTTGTATCTATCAAAAACTAAAGAGAATTCAAGAAAGAACCTACTTCACTAGGACTGAATTAGTTTTTTCCCCTTTTACCAAATCAGAAATAGGCTTTGGTTTTGATGTAACATTAAGAATGGATGGTGAATAAAATTAAGATAAATGTAATGAAGATTAGTGTTTTCCACATCTGAAAGCATCCTTCCATAACTTTAGACAACAGTGGCTGTACAACCTAAGCAAAGATCATCCCTTCTTTAATCATTCAAACACTGAATAAAAAACAGTTGTTTACTTTCCACTTTTATGTGTAACTAGCGAGTAACTTAGAATACTTCCTCAGAAATTTGTAGAGATAAAGTTGTCAGGAAGTTACAGAAGATGAAGTGCTGCTATCGCAATCATTAGCAGCAAACCTCTGCACTACCACATCACCAACTGTGGTAAGTTTGATCTAAATGAGACTTAGGCATGTGATCAAATTTTATCAAGTATGGCAGAACATGATATCAAATTGGTTCCAGTGGCAGGAAAGTGCATAGTTATCTAAACCAGCATAAAATCATAGTGGTCAAAATAAATAATGCACAATGCAAGTAAGTCATGCTGCTACCTGGTATATATTTCATTTTTGCTTTAATTAAAGCAAAGAGAATAATTTATGAGATCAATAATTTTCATGTGAGCACTATACTTTTGACCCAGTATTTGGCATCCTAAACTCCTGCTTATAGCGTCACTGAACCAGTGTTCTAATTTTCTAACCTTAAGATAAGCTTGGATATATTACCACATACTCTTCCCACCAACATAGCTTTCTGTGTTATTTTTCTCTCCTCTTTTTACCAAAAGAAAAATCAAAAGCATTGCATGTTGCTGCAGCTCTACAGACCAATGATCCAGTGATGCCAAATGGCTGGAAAAGGTTCAGACTGACAGACCTAAACTGCAATACTGTGTCCTCACAGCAGCCAACAAAAAAAGCCAAAAGAAATTATCCTTTAAGTTTTGTGAATCATTATGGTTTAACATTAGGCCTTGAAAATAGTCAGTGCAGGTAAAGAAACCAGTATCCTCCTCAGCTCTTGGAGGGAAGAGGGATCAAAGGTCTCTGCTCTCAGGAGCGATGGGAAGGAAGGTGAGAGCTTACTGAGCCCAGATTGCACATCATATGGCAGCTGCCAAGATTGAGAGGCAGAAAGAGGACTCCGGCCCAGTTACTGCTTCACATGGTGCCACTGTCACAGACAACCAAAGTCAACATGCAGCTTATTCAAAGACTTTCCCCCTCTCAGATAAACACCGTGCTTCGCCTCTCTAAAAACGGACAGATCTCACATTGTAAGCCTACCTTGTAACCAACCCCACGTATAAAATAAATCCTTATAAATCCTGCTTTAACTGCAGCCTTATTGTCCAACATTCAAGATCATTACAAGTGCAGAACATAAAATCCTGTCTCAAAGTCAAGATGTCCTCTTTGGCTGGCCTCCCCTACCACCTGTTCAGTGAGACCTGGAACAGTCAGCCTCTGCATCCATTGACGAGGTACCAAATGAGTCTGCTTGGCTTCTCAAACAGAACAGGAAGAACTTGTTCAAGAAAAACGCTCAAGTTTTAACTGGTCAGACAAGCAAAAGCAAGAACAAAACAATCTTTCACACTTATAACCTCCTTTCAACAAAGCCTTACAACACAACTGCCAGGAAGCGCCAGGCAGTGGAGAGGAAGACTAGAGTGTCTGGTGACAAGGGAATTGGTAAGACAGAGAAAGGGCAGGATCCCATTTGTGTTTGTGCCCCTCTGATGGATCCCAGGCATACGCTGAAGGTTGTGGGATGAGCCCAGCCTTAAAACATGCAGACATGTCAGTAGTATGTGGACATGATTCTTCTTAAGCTAGTGTGAGAAAGCTCCTGGTAACCAATATTCCCTTTTCCAACATTCACACCACTTCGAGGGGAAAGGAAGAAAAAAGGAAAAGACATTTCCCTCATACAAAGATTTCCTCTACCAAAAAAACCAAACCCACCACAAAAGCTGCTCACACAATGATAGTATTAACAATTCTGGAGATAAGAGAAAAAAAAAAAAGAAAAAGAAAGTTCATAGGACACTTTACAGCAGAAACTATGAAGCAACCTAAATACATATATCACTACAGGCTCCCATTACATTTTGTCTTTGCACTCTTTTTGAAAGGAGGACTTGTTCTGTATAGATTTCTGTCAAGGAGTTACATGAACTAATGAAGCCCGGTACCTTCCAACCTCTGTCTCACATTTGACCAGATCTGATATGTAAGAATACATACACACCAGCTGAAGTTTCTCCCATGCAATTGTGTTAACCGCAGTTCCCTGGTGACTAACATCCTTGTGCACACTGCAGCTCTTGCCACCGCCACTACTCAATCTCACCCACCCAGTAGTATGCTGTTACAAAGCCTGCTGGACTGTAGATGCCTGTAAGGGACTAGAACAATAGCCATCAAATTCAAACTATTGAAAAGGCTGGGGAAAAGGAAGAGGTGTTAGGAGAAAAGCAAACATGCAGGCACCCACAGAGCACAGCCACACAAGCTGGTTTCCATAGGAAACCAAAAACTGAGGGCAACCTTGCCTCAAACCTGCGATCAGAATCTAGGATAGAGCAGCTGCAATCTCAGCAGTGACTGCCTCACAGCACAGATACCCGAGCTAGCTCTGAGCTAAAGAACGCTAGCAACGCGTTTGCTAGAATTAGACAAAAACTAAAATGGAAAAACTGCAAGAGTGACGATGCGAGGCACACTGGCTTACTCTTGCAGGGCACAGCGTCAGCAGCGGCATTCTCTGAAGTCCAGCGGGGCAGAACTTCACATGTAACTTTTAAACACAATTCTTCCTGAACACATCTTGAGAGCCCACATCAGATATTAATCCAGATATAAAAGAATAGTTAAAGAACATGTTAATGGCTTAAAATTTGACAATTCCTACATATTTCATTTACTCATTTTCTGTGCAGTCTGTTTTATTCCTTTTGCGATTTTATAGATCATCTCATCCTCTACTGCTACATGTCAAGATGTGTAACAATTCACTAAGATAGAGATGTCTAGCAGCAACTAAAATCCAAAGCTATCTATTCCAGTATTACTTTAATTTGTAGCATGCCAGCTATTATGCTGGCACCGCTGATCTTCTGACCTCTGAGCTAAAACTGCTGGACTAACACCAGAACAAGAAGCAGGACAGCCACATGAGCACAATGCTGTCCCCGAGCTCGGTAAGCCCCACTGAAGAGGAAGGCCAGTCAGCTCATTCGCAATGCTATGCTACTGCTATTAAACACTATCCAGATGCAAGCTACACAGTCAGCACAGTGTTGGATTGTGCCACGTAGGCACTGTGAGCTAAAGTTATAATAATAAATAAAACAAGGTCAGGGCACAGGCTTGAGCACTAGCCCATAACTCTCATGGTTTTGTTCAAGTTTACTACCAGACACTGATGTACCGGAGATCCCAGGAGGCTTGGGACTGTTCCCAGTAAGCAGGAGGGGTTTGAGCAGTACAGAGCCACTCTTCAGAGTAGAAAGGGGGCTGCAGAGAAGTGCAGACACAGCCACTAGATCCCTCAGAGCTGGTTCAAGAGTCTCCAAGCACAACTTTACAGCTAGTTAAGAATGAATTTGTCCATAGTAAGATGAAATCTAAAGCCCAAGGCAGCTTCTGCTCTGAACACTATGACATATCTCATGTGTGTTAAAACAACTTGCTCACGGGGATCTGCGTCTCCTTATTTCACAAAGTCAATGAGGTAAACTAATGAATGAATATGAGGCACTGATATTACAGTAAATCACATCAAAATCCAATCTCATTAGTACCCATAAATGGGTGAAGTTGAGCACACTCAATGCAGAGCTGCACAATTATCATGCAACGATGCTGCAACACATTAGCTGTGTTGATGAGTCCACATTTTGCCTAAGATGTCAGATTAGGGCTTTGGCCCTTTCCAGACCACAGAAGTATTGAATACCTACTGTCAACGTTGTCATTATCCTGCTTGATTCACCTTTTTTCTTTTTTTTTTTCCTCCAAAATCCAGTCAGGTAATATTGTCTAAAACTAAGCTTGGGGGTGTAAGGAAATCAAACTTCATCCCAGAAGTAGTTGTTTCTGCCACCAGTAGAAACAATTTACAGAACCTCTTCTTTGCCAGCAGCCTCTCATAGAATCACAGAGTCTTAGAATAATTTTGGATGGAAGAGACCTTTAAGATCATGGAGTCCAACCACTAACCCAGCGCTGCCAAGTCCAGCACTAAGCCATGTCCCTCAGCATCACATCCACACATCTTTTAAATCCCTCCAGGGATGGTGACTCCACCGCTTCCCTGGGCAGCCTGTTCTACTGCTTTACAACCCTTTCTGTGAAAATATTTTGCCTAATTTCTGGTGCAACTTGAGGCTGTTTCCTCTTGTCCTATTGCTTGCTACACAGGAGAACATACCACCTCACTACAACCTCCTTTCTGGTAGTTGTACAGAGTCATATTAACTTTACCAGAGGCCTTCTCCTCACATGTCATCATGAGATTGGGACAACTGGTTTTTATTCACAAGACAAGGCCCCAAGAAGAGAGTACTCTCAAAGCTGTATACTGCTACTAAAATAGTCCCTCTCCCTGCAGCCAGGTCTCTGATCATCTCGTGCCTCAGAGAGAAGAGGTGACCAAGATCAGAAGATCAGTTCTCAAGGGACGGCTATGGCTCAAAGCACACGCTGTAAGCCTTCTCAATTATCTTTCTTCTGCGGAAGAGTCAAGCAACTTTTCACTACAATGATTCAATGAGACAATGCCAAGAGTTCAGTTTCACAGGTAGTTGTATTAATATTGCATACGTCCATCTTAACAACATTCAGCACTAACTAACATGGTTATAAACTGAACGGTAGTGGTAGTTCAATAGTATCCCAAGCCTTCAGATCCAAATTTTGAACACAGGGATAACATGACACATTGCCTTGTAACTCAGGCTGCCAGTATTCAAGTGACTAACCTACCTGAAATTTCCATACACCCCAAGAGCTTTTGGCATCTCGGCCAAGTACTAAGGGGATAACAAGGAAGGGTTACAGCAAACAAGATAGCTGCTGTTATTAACATTTTTAAGTCAGAAACTCAGCACAAACAGAAGAGCCGCTCAGCACTAACACAAGACTCAAAAAGAAAAAACCCGCCACTTTAAGAAAGATTATTTTTCTATCTGGCAAAATTGCTTCAAACCTCTAAAATGGAAAGGTTTTTATACCTCCTTTATCAGCAACAAGAAAACAGTGTAATGCAGAAACCAACCACTATTTAAGGGTATTTTGCATTATACTATGCATACAATTACTTCATTTTCAAAAGTACTATTAAACACTAACATTAAACGACTTTACCTGCAAGCACATAACACCCACACACTGTTGCAGAGCCAAGAGGTTTTACTGCCACCTGTAAAATGCTATTGAAATAGAGCAGCACTGCTCCACAATCCCTTTTCTTTCCCCATGTAAAAAAGTGAACATGAAAGACCACGCAGTCAAGCACACTGCCTGTGCTAGCCTCATGTAACTTACATGTTATGAGCAATAAAGTTCTAATTTGTACCCAAGTTTCAAGTAAGAATTAATTCTAGCGATGCTTTCTGACAACACCTGGAAAACCAACTAGTCATTCTGCAGTCATCCAAAGCAGGATTCAAATTTAAGAAACTAGTCATCATTTTAAGCACTTAGCTTCATACAGACTTGTGCTGATTCTTCTCCCACTTCCCTTCAAGCAGATCTTCCACTTTTCTCTCACTTTTAAAGCTAGAAAAATCATAGACATCTTTGGACCTTTCTTTTCTAAATTATAACACTATGGAAAAAAGAGGAAGGGAGAGGGAGAAATAGAAGACATAATTCATTTGTTCATAGTTTCAGCTACAGTATTTAAACAATTTTTGAAATTGCTTTTTCAGTACTGTTACCTACCAAAAAGTATCAGTCATGCTTATTCTGAATGCTTTAATGCCATGTCAAATGGAAGCTCATTGCTCTGCCAAAAGTCTTTCAGTCCTCCACATTAGAAAAACTGACAACTCTAAGGCAAAAAATACTACAATCATTTACAACTCTTCCTCATCTGAACCAATCTCTGGAAAAAGAAAAAAGTATTTACTTTGAACCCAACTGGGCCCTAGAACAGGCTGCCCGGGCAAGTAGCAGAGACTCCTTCTCTGGAGATATTCAAAACCCACCTAGACACAGTCCTGTGCAACTCGCTCTAGGTGAGCTTGCTTTGGCAGGGGGGTTGGACTAGATGATCTCCAGAGGTCCTTTCCAACCCCTACTCGTCTGTGATTTTCTACCTAAATAGTCAACAACCTAACAATTCTTATTGCTATTACCCTCTCCAGCTTCCTTAATGTTCACAACACTGCATTCCAGCATGTTCCAAACAAGTAAGTGATCAAAGTGCTACTTTATTTTAAATCTGCCCACTAGCTCTCCACTTCATCAATTATTTCTTCAAGTTTAGCCCTTGTTAATTCTAATTACCTCTTCCTATTACATGTAACTGAAAGATGAAATGAGGATTTTAATCTATAAATTCCTTCTTCAGCTGCTCCTTAACTTCCCTCCTTAGATCAGTTTGTGAGGCCTGTCTTACTCGGCCCCAATTCACTTCATCCCCTGCCTCAAGCACCTGAAGAAACCTGTCACCTGAAGTTAGACTGCATCATACTTGGGAATATTTGGTAACTGCTATAAATTGCTCTGGGTTTTTTGTTTTTAAGCAAAAAGCAGGTTTACAAAAAGCAAGGAACAGCAAAAGTCTCTCTCGTCAGTACTTCAGGCATTTCCAACCTCTGGGCATTTTGTACTTTCACAAGAGGTGATGCTTACCTTGCATGCAATTATTTTTCATATGGCCAGCTCTGTAAAACTGCTAAATTGTTCCAAATTAAATTGACTGTTACCCCCACCCCAATTTTCAGAGAAGATGCATTATATCTCTTAGTTAAAGTCCACATTCATAACATTTACACTCTTGCCCTTGGCAGGCACAAAGTTGTTGGCAGTTTGAGTTATTACACTTAAGATCCAAGAACAAAACGATCCAAGAACAAAAGGATACTTCAGCAATGCACGAATGGAAAACCTCAGTTCAGCTGCTAAGGTATGTAAGCACTGACTTATATACTAAAAAAACTGAGATTTAATGATGCCAGCAATCAGCAGATAATGACTAACTTCTGTTAAAATAACAGTGATGAGCACTCTTCGTAACATTTAATTACTGCTTATTATCATACCTTTGTTTTACTAGATATGTGCTCTAAATTACCAACAAATTTGAAAGCCTTTACTGCATCAACACTACATATACAAGCGATTAAATCTGGAATATACAGTACTGTTGCACGTTCACACCCAATTCTGATGCTGTTGTCTGGAGGTGGAGTAGCCTCTTCAGTTCTCAAATGTTATCTAGCATATTCATTAACCTTAAAAATTTTACGGCTGAAAATAAAAGAACAATAGTAAAGGACTAAAATTTTTTAAGTCCTGACAATTTTAATAATTGATTAAAAAACCCTATATAGCTCTGCAGATCTTCTGGCTTTGCCTACATAGGGAGGCAGCTGCATAATAAGGCAAGAATTAACTTATGGCTCTCAAATTATTCCACAGAGTTTATCCCACAGTTCAAATAGCAGAGGGGAAGTGCTGTGCAGGCAGTACACAACCATTGAGTACCACAACCACTTAGTTCACTGGGGAGACATGCCCTAAAAGCCCACAGAAATTTAAAAACCCAAAAGGGCCTTTTCACTTCCAAATGAATGCCATATTTTAAAGTTATATTAGCATTTTCCTTTTGTTTACATTAACAAAGGCATCCTAGCAAAGATTCTCCTACCATCTGTCTGTATGGTGATGCAATAATACTAGATTTGGGACTTCATGGGAATTTCCAGCTATGTTAAGTACGAGTCAAGGACTACCCTGCAAGATGCTACAGAAGTCAGTTCAGGGAAGGTTGAAAAACCCTAACTTTCTGTCAACACTGCCTTCTTCAAAGACTGCAAAAGAAGGGAAAAAGAGGGAAAGAGTTAAAAAAAAACATCCAAGGAAAGGACAAGCTATGTAAATGACTTTTACATAAGGATCCCCCTTCTTTTCTCACTTCTAAATGTTTGCTTCAGCAAAAGCCGGGGGAAAGCATCAGGTTTCACTCTTTATTCCGGCTGCCGTATAATCAATACAGTGCAGTCTATTGAACTACTTTATTATGATTCATGCAACAAGCTGTTAAATACATTTGCAAAGTAGAAGATCAGTGCCAGTATCATGTCATTCATAAAGATATGTTTATTTTCAAGGCATGAGGATGTTAAACCGTAACTTTCTTCTGCACAATTATGCAGTCCTTCTGCATGGACTGAAAGCATAAAATCCAATTTCAACCCTTCCAATTTGAACAACAACAACAACAATACAGTGGTGGAAGTCTCAACTGCATCCAGCAGAAGCAGGGAAAGCCCTCTAAGATTTACTTGGGAGGGTCTAGTATTGTCTTCTAGTTGACACGTGCAACAATATTCCAAAATAGTATCAAATATTTTATTTTCCAATCTTTTTTTATAAAATCAGATAGGTAATTCGAAAGTGAAGAAAGAAGCCTTGTCCACAAAAACAAGAAGAGGAGAACTTTAAACAGTTCAGAGATAAGAATTGTCATGGCTTCTGTGTAATAGTACCACATTCAATCCTGCAGTCTGAGTTTCATCACCTATTACCTGTCTTTTTTTTTTTTTTTTAGCATACAGACAAAGTCATGTTACACTTTGGAAATGTGAAAAGAAAAACCAGACGGATTTTTGCCAGTTTCTTCAGCAAGACCAAATTCGTGCTCTGGTCCTGTCAAAATACAGAAGTTTGACATGTCCATGTTTCCTCTTATGTCGGCCTCTGGAGGGAAAATAAATAAATAAGTACCTCTCCTTTCTCGCATGCTCACAGACAAAGGAAATTGGGTTTCCTGTTGCAGGTTTGCAACCTGAGAGCCAGCACTAGGAAGCCCTAATAAACTGACACCAGCAGTACTGTTGCCACCCAAGCAAAAGACACGAAATGGGCTTGATAGCAAAGTAAAACTGTTTCATATTTGTAAAAATAAAACAAAACATTTGCTACAAGGATGGTCTTGATTTTTTAAAGTTGTTTAAACTGTTATCTGCATCAGCATTTCAAACAGCAGTGCCCTTGGAGAACGCCTTCCAGCTATCACCACTAGCCTGCGGATCCCAGGGTGGTTTAATCCAGGAGTCCAACCTCCAGCTTCAAGAAGGGCTGACTTTCACATTGTGTCAGGTTGATCATGGCTTAGTTCTGTCTAATTTTAAAAGTCTCCAAGGATGGAGATTCACCAGCCACTCCGGGGTGGTCTGTTCAATGCTTAACCACCCTCATAATGATTTATTTGAATTTTTGTAGTCGTTTTGTTGTGCAAAAACTGGATTTGTCCTAGAGGAAACTAAACTAAAAATCCCTCTGCAGAAGTTCACCAAATGTGGCCCAACCCTTAATGGTCATAACAGGACAAACCACATCTGTGTTGGGGACATGCCATTTAGGAGACCAGACTGAATTCTGTCTGAAGTAAAATTACTGAAATGCTAATACTGTCGATCTGGGAGACTGGTCACCCCTACCTTCAGCCAGACTCTACTTCTACTCTGCCAAATTATTTGCTAGTGTAAGACCAAATGACAAAACCACACACACAGGTAGCAACTTTGAAATTAGATGAAGGAACAAAGCACTCTATGAACCAAAAAGAATAGAGATTAAAAGTTATAAACCAGAAAATTATAATCTCTCTTGCAAAATCAATTGTCATGGATCTGCACCAAATACTTCGTATGACAGTATGAAATACAGTTATGATTTTGAGTGGGCATGAAATAAAACCAGTAGCTTACTACACCACCAAAAAAGTCAGGCAATACAAAAAGATTATTTCAATCACTCCAAGTCCCAAGAACAAGGTAAAATCATTCTTCGGGCTATGCAATTTTTGGCTAAATCAACAAAAGTATGTCTTTACGAATGCTTGTTAACTCTTTAGAGAGAGCTGTCTGTATTACCACCAACAAGAAAACCCAAGATACTTATCACAGCTGCTGATGTGAACAACTGGTATACAGAAAGTTCTGCTACCACAGCAGTTGTTTTACAGATATTATCTGCCTCTATTAAAAAAGTTCTGTATTAATCCTACTTCACATCAGCATACAATAAGCCTGTCATTTGAATTCAAACGTCAAAAGACAATTGATTTAGCTGATGGTGCTGTAAAACGCATCGTGACTAGAGAAATTCAGAGAGCAGAGCTGTGCTACAAGAGCAGCCCTTGGTATCTCCTGGAACCCCACCAACCACTGTACGGAGTCAGACACCAAGGCAGGCTACAGAGTAAAGGAAGATGCTTGGCAGTTTCCCCCACCCAGAAAAGTAAGCATTAAAGTTCACAAAATAAAACCAGCCAAGCATGTTAAACATAACTAAGTCTCCCAAGTAGGCAACTTTTCCCTAAGTTATGCTCAACTTCTGACCTGTGCTTTCTAGCAGCCCAGAATAAGAGGTTGCTTTCTGCTGATTTTGACTAGTTGAGATTTCTAATCCACTGTAACATCACCAATTAGGAAAAATAAGATATATTTCACGGTTAACTTGAAATGCTTTCACTAAGAGAAAAGCCCATATTAATGGCCAAGTTCAACACCAGCGTGTTTCTCTCACAGCTGCAGTAAAAACCAGTCTCTCCAACATCTGAGTATTTTGAGGTAAAAAATTCTTACCTCAAAAGATAAAAAAGCAACACAAAAATTGAAATAAACACCACCAAAAGGTTTTTGAGCACTGAAGATAAACCATAAGGACTCATGAGGAACAATCCAACTTTAAGACAACTACATGATACATGCCGGTAGTTTATTTAGATCTTAACACTTTATGAAATAAAACTTGGTCTTCAAAAATCACTTCACTGATCTTTAATAACATCCATGTGAAGAAATTGTTCATCGTTCCTACAGAGCCTGAGACCAAAGGCAAAAGAGTATTAAAACATCAACAAAAATTCAAAGTGCCTCTCAGGACTAAGCACAAATCGCTATTCCCAGCAACTACTCTTCCTTCTGTATTATCTTTTTAAATAACCCTCATCCAGAAAGGTTGTTCTGTACAGTTGTGCATTTTTCAGGATCTTGATCTCTCTCTTCAAAGCAGGCATCCATCCACTGCGCAGGGAACAAGAGCTCCTACTATTGCACAGCAGCATCTGACACGAGATTAAGTAGTACGAAGAGATGAAGCCACGATTGGTTTTGATCCTCCTAATCAAATACGGGTGTGCAAGACAGGATCCACTTACAGACTCAGATCTTGGAAACAACACTGATGAATACCTGGTTAGCAATCATACAACTCACCAGCTATCGAGATTATGCAAAGCATTATGTCGCCACATTCAAATGAAGCACTCTTTAAAACATGCTTCCACAAAGAAAACAAAGACTTGTAAAATGCTTAGTCTCACTTAAGACTTAAAATAAAAGACATGTGGCAGAATCTAAATCAAACAACCCACCCAGCAAATTGGTGCAACAGAACTCAAAATTAAAGAGACAGAGACAATGGCATAATTTAGCTTTACATATGCAAAGACAGACATCTAAAACCGTTTTATCTGCTGATTCATGTTCAAAAACACAGTTAAATAACCAAGCAATTCTAGTGTCTCTGCAACTGCTAAAGGGTTTCCCAAAGTTCAGAGGGCAAAACTACTATCAAAGCTAACACCGAAACTGCTATGCACTGTGTTAAGTCTTGCACTGCTAGCTGCATAAGGATTAAAAATCAGGATTAGTCAAAACCACAAAATTACCGTCGCTCAGCCTCGCCAACAGTCATATTCCATAGGTTTACAACTGTGTCTTCAGTCAACCATTGTTGGTAGGGTTCCTCTCCCAGGAAACACTGATTGCCTTTCATTAAATAGATAACATCACAACTCTTGTAGACCCATTAAATCCTATTTTATAAACCTCCACCTTGAGACTCCTGATTCTAACACTAAACTAAACTTAGTGAAAAATAAAGCTTAGACTATTTAAAAGATGCTAGAGGTATATGCCTGAAATCAAGTCACTTAAGTCCTATCTCCCTGGAAACATAAACCATAGAACAATACAACATTTTTTCCCCCTTGCTCACAGAAAGATATTTAACATATGATTAATTTTACAGCAAATCAACCAAAGCCTCATCTAGCAGATTTTTAGAATATACATATTTACACTGATAAAGGAAGTAACCACACTTATTACTGCTGTATTTCTGTCATAACTTATTAACATGAAGCTAAATGAATGGGTTTCAGAATAAATGAATACAAAAATCTAAAAGATGGATAATAAAGTAAACAAAGCAAAGATATAAAAAGATATTAACAGACAATTAAGCCATGCCTTATTGACTTTTTAAATATTTAAATTAAGGAGCTGGTGAGGAATAAAAGGAATCTGCCTGAAGCTAAGAAAGCCAAGGAAACAACAGATCAAAACCATTTGCCAACTTACCAACACCTAGGGTCAACGCGAATAAATTTAAACCTCCGAAAACGTCAGTATCAGGGAAACCAACTTGCGTGACTGAAATTTTGATGAAGGCAGAAACTCTGCTTCTTTACCCCAGTAGGGTATCCAGGATTTCTAACCAGCAGCAGTAAGAACTCAACAGCTTCCAGCAACTCCCTCGCTGAAGGGATTAAACTACTGATATGAGAAAACTGTTCCTTTTTCTTCTCTACGATAGACATGCTATAGGCCAAAATAGATAGAGGAATAGAAAAGAAATTCAACTGAGCCTCATTCCTTTCTCTCATTTCCCAATGTACTTCCAAAACTATCTTCCTTAACCGTCACAGAACGGTTAAGGTCTATGACCTTAGAACATGACCTTACTAAAATTAAAAATAACTAGTAGGAATATTTTAAGTTCTTAAAATTAAGTTTTCTTCTCCCATCTCAGAAATAAAAATTACGTTCATAGTCGCAGAATTAATAATTCTCAGATACATTTTAAAGGCTGTATTTGAGACACTTGAGAGGACAAAAAAAAAAAGCTACATAAGAACAAAACACTCTTGAGGCAGAAACTGAATGCTTGTAAGAATGATAAAAAGAAATCTCCTTGAAAACCTGTGCGGGGAGGGGGAGGCCACGTTTAGAAACATGGTTTGTAAAACAATAGCTATCCAAAAGTTACTCCCAAACCTTAAAATAACACTTCAGGTAAAAAGCTCTTCAAACCTAGAACCAATTATGCATGAGTGAAATGACAATCATACCATTTATTACAGAGAAAATAGATCATGAATTACGTGTCTTCATATTAAGTAAGTTTTTCTGCCTGGCTGCAGCTCCACCCTCGCACCGTTCTGTGTCAGTGCCTACCTCTACACCTGCTAGCCAGCCTTATTAGGCAAGCAACTTTCTGCAGCCCTACAACAGCCAGGGCTGACATCCCATACTGCTTCTGACTTCATTATCTAAGAGGTTCTACAAACCACAACTGAAAGCTAAATATGCCTATACCAAGCAGCAATGTTAAAATGAAGCATTTTATTAGCATCAGTAATGCCTTCTTAATACGCTGTTGAGCAACTAAGTGCACATCCTTTAATCAACTGGCCATAAATAAACACTGTTAAACTGGGGGGAAAAAAAATCTCTGCTCCCTAGTTACCTATAAAGAGGAGATTTAGTGTTTACGTAAAACATTCCACCATGAAACTTTTGGGTTTAGCTTTACCTAAATAGAACACATGTGGTTTTATAACCAAGAAAAAAATAAACCTGAAGTTCCCACACTGTTTCTGGATTACTAACTGGGAGAGCATCTGATGGCCTAAGGCATAAAAGCCTTGACAGTGAAACACAGCTCACGGATCTCTCTCCGTGATTACAACTGCCACAAACTTCTACCTTAGTACTTTCACCTGTCCCTCCCACCACTCCAGCTGAAGGGGAAGGGAGGCTAGCCCAGCAAAATAAATTGGAACCAAACTCTCCACCAGAGAAAATACAGATGCTTATTATCCACCCAGTCAGTACTTGCAGTGACAACAGGCAAAAACTGGGGGTGGGTGGGAGGGGGAAACTGTTTTCCCTTTTACAAAACTCGTTTATGCCTTAAAGGAAACTAATGCTTAACTCCCATTGTTAACGAGCAAAAAAGACCTCTCAATCAAAATTCCACCATGAAAGGACTGCTTTCTAAAGCAAACACCAATCTTGGTCCATCCATACAGATCTGGAACCTAATGAAATCTGACACCTTCACTCTGAAAACAAATTTGCATTGTATTATCAACGAAGGCTCAGCACTCCATTCAGCACGCAGTAACGGGCTCATTAAAGCAGCATCACCAGGATTTTTTTAAAGCAGCAAAAATTTTTTAAAGCAACTTTGTAAGCGGTATTATCCAAAAAAATGCCCCTGCATTCTTCTTTGGGTAAAAAAACGTGCCTCCTCCTTCTAAAGCATGCAAATGTCGTGGCCAAGGTTATACAAGGAGATCTTCATTAAGTTGATCAGTTCTCATTCTGTATCCCTGCTTTACCAGACGCGAGCGGGTGAATCCCTCATTAAACGAACTGAGGCTGCACCACAGTTACCCAGTGCAAGTAATACAGCTATTTTTAAATCGAGCAGGAAAGCATTAACATCACGACTTCGTGCAAGATAAAAAGGGGGAAGAGCAAACAAACTCGGCGGAGGAAGGTTATTCCCTTCCCTCCTACCCGTCCTTGCTTCTCCACCACCATCTCCTCCCAGTCACAGCCGCTTTAAGGCATTCCCTGCTTTCCCACTTTGCCAGGCTCCCGCTGAAGAAACCAACCGCCCGCAAACACTTCGTTCCTCCACCCCCTCCTCTGAGCCGACCTTTCGGAGCATCCCCACCGGCACGGCCCCCGAACCACCGAACTGTTATCGGGAGCGTGGGCTCCGCACCGCCTCGGAACACAACCGCCACGGCTACACCCTGGCCGGCTAAAAAAAGTAAACAAAAAACCAAAAAAAATTTAAAAAAAAAAAAAAAAAACCAACCCAACCGAAGTACAACTTAGCGCGGTACAAGAGTCAAGTCATTTACCGGGCTCCTGGGCCCGCAGGGCAGCGCTTCCCCCGCCGCAGGCCGCCCTCGCCGGCGGCCGCCTCCGCAGGGGCCGGGGAGCC
>VZZY01005637.1:17750-93524 GCA_013400335.1 Eurystomus gularis
CCGGGCCTAGCGGGCTGCCGAGGCCTGCCCCCAGCTACGACCGGCCCCGGCCCCGGGCCCGGCCCTCACCCCCCGGGGAGCGAGTTCCGGGCCTGGGGCTTGAGGTGCTGCCCCGGGGAACCTCCCGGCGGCGGGGTCCGGGGCCAAGGTCACCCGTAACAGCGACCTGTATGAGCGGGGTTGGTAAATAGGCTCCTTGGGGTGCACCCGATACGCTTCAGTGTTGCACCTCTCGGAGCTGTTTGCATTTAAATGCTATTTTTATTTATTAATTTTGAACATTCCATCACCTTCCCGCCACCTGTAGGGAGAGGGTCACGGTAGTGGCTGACACACCTGCAGAACCTGTTGGTACTATACAGATAGTATGTATCGAGCTCTTTTACTGCCACATTAAACTGAATTCTCTCTCCAGATATCCCCTACAGATAACAAAGCAATGACATGGGTAGGCACATGAGGAAAAAAAAGGAGCATACATCAAACATCACCCCTTGTTCTGCAGGAATGCTGCGCTGTTTGCAAATGGACAAAATTTTGGGCACCATCAGCTGCGGGTAACCCATTCTGGATACCTTTCTGGTTGTCATTATCGTCCTTGGCTTGGCAGAACATTAACAATCTCAGTTAAACCAGTGCGAGTGAAGCTTTCCCTGGGCTGTCTCTGAAATTAGGACACTCCAGAGAACATCTCCAATTTGGGCTGGCGACGTTCCAGCAGCGTGCGGCATGGTGATAGCTAGAGCAGCCAAGCTGTGGTGAGCAGCTGCTCAGCTGCCGAGATGTTAGCGTTACCCACCATTCACTTTCCAGGAATGTCTGGACAGCAAAGACCAACAAGACTTACATACAGATCCCAATGGCTTGCCGTCTTCTGAAGGTCTTCCTAATGAATGAATCTTCAGTACTGATGTTCAAATACCACAGCGTGTGGAGCTGTAAAAACGCCTGGCTGGATTTCCGGAGAGCAATCACTCTCTTAGGGGTTCCCCAGCTTGAGGTTATGACTCCTGCAGGTGTTATGGGGTCACAAAAACACTCCCTGTCTCATCTTGCTGAGTACAAGGAACATTCTGGATGAGTACATTTATCCTATCACTCATCTGAAAAGCTCAGTGTATTTTATCTAATGAAAAGTTTTTTATTGGTGGCTGTAGCCCCACTCTTACAAAGGGAAGTCCAAAGAGGCCTACAGTCCTCAGATATATACACACAACTGTGGATGTGTCCAGCATCGGGAGCTGTGTTGAGCAATTACTGAGTTTGTCTCGATCAGAAGAATTTAGATAGAGAGGCTGTGGCTTGAAAGCTCTTTAATGAGGTTAATGAGGCTAGTGTATTCCCAAACCGTTTCTGTGATCTTCCTTCACACACTGCTGATGTGTCCTTTCATATGATGAGGGAGATACTCAGAAGGGTCACACAGGGTGGGAAAGGCTCTGCCACAAAGCACCAGCCCAGCCTATGTGCTCTCTGAGATGAAGCCACACTGAAGGTACACATCCTTGGCTGCAGCCCAGCACTGGAACTGGCTCCTGCTCCTGGGCACCCACAGCCTTCCCCTAATCCCAGGTCTAAGAGGTCAGCATCTGGTAGCGTTAGGGACCTGGACTGTGGGCTGTTGGTGCAAGTCATGGCCAAGCCCCTCTTCTCACCACATTCTCCCCATGCCTGGCATCTAGAGCTGCGCTTAGGGAGGCAGCAGCACTCAGGAGCAACACATGTTCTCACAGGTCTCAGGATATCCAGAGCTCTTTTATTTTCTTTATGTGGAAGTACAAACACTTTTGTGCCTTTATAATTAAGCAATAATTAACTAGGTTTGGGCTGGGGGGGGAGGGGGTTGGAGGAGGATAATGTAGAGTTCACCTCCTGCCTATGTAAGAAAGTCATCAAAATAGCTGATCTAGAATAAGAAGGATAAGAGGGGTTTTCTTCCAAAATTATTACTTTGCCTCAATAATGCACAATTAATTCCAGAACAAAAGGATGCTCTTCCCTTTGATAGAGCGCTCACACGTCAGCCTCTCTTTGACTCGCTGTTACAGAAGGAAGGATGCACGGTTGGCGTTCCAGACGGTTTCCCTGTGTAGACAAGTCCAAAGAACCCCAAGAATTTCTGGATGCCAAGCCTTCTTCTGCCACTAATTTGCTGTGTTACCACAGGCAAGTCACTTTGCTTCTGTTTTAATATTCTCTTTTAAACAAAAAGGGAAAATGAAACAGTTATTTACCTCAGAAAACTGAGAGTAAATTAATTAACACGTATGTTGCTCTCTGAAGGTCTGGCAGTGTGAAAAGGTAAGTAGTAGGACTGTTTCTGATTAGGGCTGGCCAGAGCTACTGGTAGCACAGGGAAAATTTGACTAAGAATCCAAACCACCCTGAAACAGGGTGCATAATTTATTCATTGAGGAACATGTGAAAGTTTGTATACAGCACAGCGTTCCAAAAAGCATTATGATTTGGATATACAATGCACCGGAAAAATAGATTAAATAATTCACATAGAGATGATTTGCTAGAGACCAAGATCAATGAGTTTCAGGGTATGGAAAAGGTTCCTATTCTCATTCATGGTTCCAGGAAGTCAGAATATGTGTGGAAGGTTTTAGGGTCTTAGAGTATTTTCCTGCGTTATTGGCTCGGGAGTTTTAGAGGACTGTCTAAACGGATTCTGTTTAACTGGCGTGAGAAATTACTAATTAAGCATAAAGTATTTCAAGTCATTAAAACTCAAGATGATAAATACACATTAGTTAGAAGAGGGAAAAATGTAGTTTTAATAAATGCAAAGAAATGTTTCTGATTCGGGTATATTTAACCTAGCAGAAATATTGAAGAATTTCTCTCAAAAAAAGATTTGAAAAGAAATTATGCAGGAGCATTTGCAACAAAGCGGCAGCATGGAAGGAATTGTGCAGGTGAGCCTGATTTGCAGGCTTCTGCAAAGGGATTGCCAAGTAGGAAGTACAAAATGAAATGGTCAGTGTCCAGTCTGACAGGCCAGAACTGTGACCTCTGAGCTGTGCAGGGCTTCACAGAGGCACCCACCCACATGGCAGTTTCCTCCTGCCAAGCCTGCCTGTCCTCCTTTGCAGCCAGTAGGCTCTTTCTTATAATTAGCAAAGATCTGCATTAGTTTTTTGCATTTCAGTGGACTGCCAAACCACTGGAACAGAGAAGAGCGGGCCAGAGACTGTAATAATGGGAGCCACTTAGTACCTAGGCAGCTATATAATCCTCAGAAAAGAAATTGTGAAGCACACACTCAGAACACATCTCAAGTCTACATTTATAGAGGCCCCGATGCACATAGACATTAACTTTATGAATCATGAAGGCTTTTCAATAGTAAAGGCACAGTTCATAACCATGACTAATGTAAAGAAAAAAAAAAAAACCACCACATTTTATTCTTTTGGTGTTACCTTTTGGTTTTAATTCAGTACCTGGAACAAGGACTTACCTGGTTAGACCAATGCCCACTAATTCAGCATAATGTGCCGGGTAGTTGTAGTGCTACAGGCTTAAAAGAAAGCACAAGAAAAGAGAAGGAAAGTTAGAAATTGTCCTTCTCTGACAAGAAGGTAATGAAAAAGGTATGTTTGTGGGGAGAGGGTTCTTTTGTTTCAGATTTTCAAGTGAAGTGATATGATGCTAGTCATCAAATCATACTATTCAAGTGGTTAAAAACACCATAAGCAGAATTCCAAAGTGCTTTTGTAGACTGTATTTAACACAAAACTCCCCTCCTGTGCAGTAAAAGATCAGGGATGAAAAGGCAAACACTCAAAAGTAATAAATTCCAAAAGCTATTTGCTTATACCTTGATTTCAGGTTTCTATAATATTGCATTTCTGTAATATAAATTGCAATCACATGATTATACAACTTTCTGCACAGTTTCTGTGAAGCCTGGGGAGGCAAAGCACAGCTCCACACCCTCCTGTCTGCACACAGGTGTCCACTAGCTCTGAAGACAGGCAGATGCGTTGCCAACTAGTTTGGTCTAGAGCGTTCATCAGAACAGAATGTTTCATGAACAGCAACAAACGCATTTTTACCCCTTTCCTGCAAGGTTATATTATTATCTCCATTTTACAGCTCAAATAGCTAGCACCGGGTTTTCCAATATGGTTTGCACGGGATAGCTCTTCTTTTCAAGGAAGAACATCTTCCCAGAAATTAAGTTGTAACTGTGAGTGCTACTGTGAATGCTTCTGCAAATTAAACCCCAGGCACCCTGGAGTAAGGCTCTGCCTTAAGCAGCACTTCAGGACAGCATACACAGGCACTGCTAATGGAAGAGGGAGATGTGTCTGCTCCACGCCCTGCTCCTTCTCCCAGCTGCCTGTTCCTGCCCTCGTAGCTGCCCCAACCTTTGTGCTGCACAAATGTTCATGTGACTATGGTCAAGTGATTCAGAGAACTGCTCTGGCTAGAAACTAGCCCAGCAGGAAGAATACCACTAGCTTTCAGCCAGATGAGTTTCCTGATCCATTTTAGAGTGTGACCTTGTCAAGGTCAAACCAAGACAGGCCTCATAAATGCTTGTCTTTGTACAGGAGAGGACATGAACAGAAACAGACAGCCAGGAAGGCAGGTAGGTAGGATTCCTTTTCTCAATGGTAGCATCAGCTTACTCTGGATAGAAGTGTCTGTTGAACTTTAGCATGAGGGCACTAACACATTAGTTTTGTTCAAGCTTAAGGAGAAAAGACACAGAAGCTGGAATAGAGTGTGGTAGGAGTGTAAAGGACACAATTCCAGCTCTGCTGCTCTTTTACCTTAAGACTACTGAACTCTGCCCAACTCTTGCTTTCTTAACCACCTATTTCTCTTGAGTCTTCCTCCTCTGTGCTTCTCTGGAACTGTTCTTCACTGATGAGACTCACACATTGGGCTAAAATTTAATATCTAAGTTGGCATTCCCCTTCACAGCTTTTCTGAGCAGCTTATATCTACAGAAGGAGGTCCGTTTTATTCTGCAAATAACTGTTCTATTTAAGATAAGTCAGCTGGAAGGAGGAAATGTGTTTTGGTTCTTGCTCCAAGGGTTGTTACTATCTTTTATGAAGAACACATTCTGGATTATATTCAGAAACAGCCCAAAGATAGTGTCTCAGGACTGACTTTTATGCTTTTTCTCTGGCACCAGAAATCCTGTCTTCCATTCTACAAAATGGCAAAATTTCAGCAGAACTCGTGGAGAACACTCCCACCAAGAACAGCTCACAACAACATGCTTGCATCAGGTGCCTGAGAAATGAGAGATGTAGCTGGAGATTCATCTGGTCCAAAGAGAAATGTAACCCACGTGCCCTGTATGCAGGACAAGTTTTGTCTGGGCAGAAAAGAGCAGCACCCCTTCTGCAGGCAACATGTCGAAATGAATGAGTGACCTTTCCTTTCTAACTGTAATAAGCATTCATCTTCAGCACAGAATTCCAGGCCCTGAACACTAAGAAACAGAGGTATCTCCTTGTCTTATCTTGGACTTTAGTAGCAGACTCATTTAAAAAGAGAAGAAAATAAAACCCAGTATCTTTAGCAATGTCTGGTAAGTTTGAGCAGAATTCTTAAACAAACTTGAGTGATTCATTCTAAAGAAAAAATATAAAATAAAAAGCCTTCGGATACATTTCATTTGTGTGTGCCCATAATTCAAGGTGACTATTTCCTAAACTATTTTATACAGAATTAGCCTGAAATATGGTTTTCTAGCTTACAGTTTTCTAAGCAAAATATAAAATGACACAGTTATTAACCTTTAGGAAACCTCTCCTACACACAACAGAATTAAATTCTACAGAAAACTGAATAGCATTGGGAGAAATTCCAAATGACTTACCACTCATTTGTTTGATGGATAGTTGGGCTAGTTATTGCTTTTTACAGAGGTGCCAATCACCAGGAGTTCTGGAATATATTCCAAGAATATTCTCTCAGAATCGCAAATTGGAGTTGCAGGCTTCCGTGGCTTAAACTGTTGTGGAAAACACAATTACTTTGCAGAGAAGGAGACGGTGCTGTTACCAAGAGAGGGTAATGTTGTGGTATCAGTGGCTTCGACTTTTCAGCAGACTAAGTTGCTTCTTCTGATATGACATTTAAAGAGATGTTATCTGTTTGGAAATCTGTTCTGTCGGAGGATTTCTGTACTGATGTTGAAACCCAAGCTGAGATCACCATAATAGCTAGAGAGGGGGAAATTGTTGTATCTGTTTATCCTGCATTTGGCAACTCTCTGAATACTCAGTTTCATTCTTTCCATAGCAAAGGGCGTTAGTCATTCTGTTGTTTGTCTCAGGATTTCATACAGCAGGAGGAAGAGGGAAAAACACTTTTGTGATTCTTGAAATCCAAAAACTGATGAAGATTCTGGAGCATGAAATTATTTTCCATACTTTTTTGAAAGAGTTAAGCCACCTATGGTTACTATGAATATTATAAAAGTATATTTATACTCACAGAGTACATTAAGTCAATGAAGCAAGTTATGCTAAGTAGTTATACTTCTATTTTGGTTATTCAGCTGTATGTGGCTCCTCCTAGATCACCATGGGGCACCAGTTTTTTCTGTAGATCTCAGGCTTGAAACCCACCTTTTCTGCTGGGAAAAGACCTTCCCATCTTGTGTCCACTCTGTCAACACAAAGATGTGAGGGGAGGAAAAAACCAATCCAAATTTCCTCTGCCCAGGTATCCATTCCATAGGGATTCCATAAAGCAGGTGACTTTACTCCAGCCACCACCCTTGCATCCTTATGTTCTGGTTGGCCTTTCTGCCTCCTCAGGATCCGAAAATCTTATTACAGAACTTAAAATATTACCTGGAAGAGACTGATAAACTAAGATCTTGTAAGATCACTTAATGCAGTCCAAAACAGCAGCATCCACTTTCCAACTCTCTTGCTGTGTGTCCATCAGGCTTCAGCTGCTTTGAAGTTGTCTTCCAGGTATTTTGCCAAAGGAGCCTCCACGGAAAAAAAGAGTGTTAGAACTGCAATTGCTATTCAGCTTACACCTGCAATTGGAATTCAACTGAAGAACAAGTAGGAAATTGAAGTAATCTTTAAAGGACAAGTGCAGGGATCCGTAAAGGAAAAGCGTCAGGTATATACACAGCTCTACTTTCATTTTTTGCAGTTTATATTTCTATGGAACACATGAAAGAGAGAGAATTGCAGTTTTGTCTTGCGCTATAGAACTTCTTCACTACAAGACTCTTCAACATGCTGTAAGGTTACAAATATGTGTTGCAAGCTTTTTATTAAGTAGTTATGTTGTAATAACACCTACATTAACCTATACCTATAGCTGGCATAATTGCAGAAACTAGGGAGCTATTTAAAGTAAATCAATGAGCACATAAGTATGATGTATTGCTTTTCAGTAGTACAAGTGCACCAATATAGATTTATTTTTGATGCAAAGGAAAAAGACAGAAGGGTCTAACTTAGCTCAGAGCTCCTTTAGGTCTCCGGAATAATGGAAGATTTGGAAGTATCCTATGGCCTGAAAACAATATTCTCTGGGTAGATCCTCTTGCTACTTAATAAAAGCTTTTCTACTCAAGGGTTGAATATTCAGTCTTGTCTATCTGCCCCTGTTCAAGTTGCACAGAAAGTTCACAAGCAGAATCAACAAAATTTTTTTTATTGTAAATTGTGGTTTCAGAGTACGGAAATCCAGTTTGTTGATACAAATGTTCATTCAACACTGAAGGTTTTAAAAATTAGCTTATACAATCATACAAAAAATTATTTGCAGGAGGACACCCGAGTGTATTTGTGTAAACCTTAGATAGATGTGGCTACAGAGCATGTTGAGCATGAATACTAGGCTAGAGCCTTGGGAGCCTGAGGTACTGACAACATTTTAAGACTATCAAATCCTGGTGGTATTAGAAAAATTAAAAAAATAGACAGGAGCTTGTAAAATGGGGCCTCTGGCAATTATATGGGGGAGGAAGCTGAGAAAAAAAATTACCTGGAGACCCTGTTTTAAGGAAAAAAAAAAATTCTTCTGCAATTGCCAAGGGACTAATGAACTATATTTCAGAATGCCAGCCAAGTCCTGACTGCCAAAATGTGCATTTCATTTCATAGGGGATAAATGTATTTTGATCTTTTCCGTTTTCAAAACTGGAAAACAATGGATTTTCAGAGTCAAAAGTTATTTTAGAATGAAGGAAAGGTTATCTTTAATTTTCACTCAGAAAAAGGTAAAAGCCCTACATGATGCTGTACAAAATCTGTTCAGACATTAGCGGGGCTATTTTACATGTATGTATATATTCCTCTCAAAATTCGGAGGAAGAGTTCATGATATTCTTAACAGCTCTGGTTTAGAGCAGCTGCCACGCTTGTACTTCAGGGTGTTGTCATAACTGTAGAATTCCCTGTCCCAGTTTCTGGTGAATAAATCCTTATGTTTCTTTCTCGGTTTTGTGAAAGCCTCTCCTGGGATTAAAATCTAAGCCTGTCTGTCTTAATGAGACATCCTAGTGACATCATTGCACCCCCCATCTCCAGATTTACTTTACATTTCCCATCGCTTTGAATGTCCTGAAACACCTACTATTTTCAGCACTGGCTCTATAAGTATTTTGAGTTTCAACAACATATTATCCTTCTCCAAAAAAAAAAAAAATTAAAAAAAAAAAAGAAATCAAGCTTCAGTGTTTAAAAAACCCCACAAAACAGGATTTCACATGCCATTTAGCAGAATACTGTATGTTCTTTCAGTTCAGCATCCCTTAAGTCACCTAATGACACAGATGGGTCTGCTGATCTATTTATGTGGCACATGGATTGCTGGACTTCCTGCCTTGACGTGTTCCTTGCAAGTTTTACGATTTGTGTCCTTTTTTCACAATTGCTATTTTATATGGTTCATTTCAGTACTGGGAATACATATAGACTTTCCATTCTTGCCTTGCTTTGCAGATATTTCAGTGAAATTTGCAGCGGTTGTTCTTATATGATATTGCGTGGTAGAGTTAATTTATTTTCTGTAAAGAAACAAAAATCGAGTTGAATCACAGTAACTATGACTCATTCATCTGAGACATCTGTTGATAACCCCTGAAGTCACTGTATTTCAACACTGCAACAATTCATAACCCTCACGCAAAACAAACAGGGAACATTAATGGATTAGGAACTTTTATGTTCTGGCCTCCTGTGATCTCTAGACTCAATAGAAATGTAAGCATATTGTAAAAATGAGGTAAGCGTTAGTTGTCTAGACATCCTATATGTGGCCGTTCTCTGTGGTAGTTGCCCCGAGGTAGTCATTAGAAAATCTATACTTAAGTAGATTAAGGTTCCTTGTAAGTGGCATTGTTGGTGATGCCCTCCAAATTGAGGGGGATAGCTGTAAATGTAGCAGTGCATTCTTCAGAGCTTGTATTCTTGCCTAAATACTTAAATGGCCTTTCCTGATATTGGATTTTCGAAATTAAAAGAAATGAGTTTTGTGTACCAATACTTTTTGTCTCTTCTTCTAATTTGCTTTCCTCTCTTTGTTTAATGTCTTTATGACCTCTTCATTATAATTTATTGACAAATAACATAAAAATTCATTATTTTTCTACTGGGTCACTGCTTAAAGATTTACTTACATTAACAATGGTAAGTCTTGGTGAAACAAATTAACGATTATGGAAGGAACAACTAACACCACACATTTTTACAAGCAATCAAATATGGTTGTACGTGATCATTGTAACTGAAAACACACATACAATAATTTTGCAGCTTTTCCCTGCTGTGAATCCTCCAGCACTTTTTTTGTCTATCTTTATTGCTTCTAGGAAACTGGGGGATGAAAGTTGTTCAGTGAAATCCATCACCAACATAAAATTTGACTGATGGGGGGTTTTGAGATTTGTGCTGGTTTAATAGAAATCAGATTCCTGCTCTAGAGAAATGTGGTTGGTTAGAAGTAAGATATGGTTGGTGGTGGAGAATTCTCTTCTGTCTGCTTTTAGATAGGCCCCTGCTGCCCTTTTAAAAAATGTAAACATGCAATTAATGCAAGCACAGAGTGAAATATTCCTGACATTATCTTCCAGGTGAGAGCTTTAGTGCTGGAGTGCTCTTCTGTGTGGATATTAAACTTCCCATAACGCTTCTGACTGTCTTCAGTATTTGCACTAATGTCGTTGGCTTAAATTTCCTCTCTTATATTGTATAATATTAGTTCCCCATCAGTCTATACCCTTCAGTTTGCAAGTGGCTGTATTGATTTAGGCCCTTTTTGTGTCAATATGCACATACTGTCACAGCTTAACGCACATGACAGCTCAGTTCAGTGGGAGTCACTACTCATCCGAGCCCTGGCAGGAACAGGATCAGGTTTGTACGATGCTTTGTGGCTCTTGGCACGCCTGTACCATTTACAGTAATTTCTTATTGGCAGTAGAAGGCTTTCTAGGTAACGTGGCAAAGCTATATGACACAAGTAACCTTGCTGTTGAACCTACCCAGAGACAAATCTCAATTCTGTCAGGGTATTTCATATAAACTATATGCAACCTTTTGGGTTTAGTGCTTGCCAGTCACTCCAGCATCAAAGCCCAGGGCCAGGCAAGAACAAGACACTGTCTATCTGCTATTTTTTGAGACTATTATTATCTTTTATGGCTGGTGGTTTGAAAAAATCACATTTGAAAAAAATAAAATATTGTCATTAACAGTGCTTTTATGGGTTGGCCTCATGGTCTGCAGATAGCATTCCATGCAACTACTGCAGAATTTGGTTTCAGTTATTTGATTTTAAGAACGCCACCTGAAGAGCAGCAACTGTGCAGCTACCTCTGTTGGCTGATTGATTATGGGTTCTCATGAAAGGATATCCTCTCTCATCTCTTTCCGCAGAGAACAGATACATGCTCAACTTTAATCATGAGCAGTCCCAAGGAACTTAATATTTGTCCTACAACTCACACACTCAGGGTTCAAGTATGCAGCTGAAATGGGAAGGCTCGTCTGAAGTGCTGCTGATAGAGACATGTGAAGGAGCAATAATAATATAAACCTCTTTCTTTGGACTGACAAAAAAAAAAAGGAAACTAAAAAGCTTACAAACAAGGTAAACCAAGTAATGCTTACTCAGGGGATCTTTGGGCATCTAAGAGCACTACTAGCAGGAATCAGCCTCTTTTCCAATGGAAATTACTACCACCGTTGCCATCACAGCAGACTTTTTGCTAGCTGGTTGTGTAATCTCCTCTACAGATCCTCTCCATGCTGCTTTAGCAATCAGCTAGCTGCAGGCACTCACCGTGAAGGGCCATGTTAAATCACTTGTCTTCCCTGATGAGCCTGGCTTCCCACCACTCT
The DNA here is from genome assembly GCA_013400335.1 of Eurystomus gularis. Lineage (NCBI taxonomy): Eukaryota > Metazoa > Chordata > Aves > Coraciiformes > Coraciidae > Eurystomus > Eurystomus gularis. The sequence goes on from VZZY01005637.1 coordinate 29,105, forward strand.
GAAACTCAGTCTCCCCAACATCCTGCTTTACTGCGCCACAACCCAAAGCACTGCTGAGGTGACACTAGATGAGGCAGTATTTACTCGTTTTGTTTAACGTTATCACACTCCTAAAAACACAGCCATAGCCACAAGGATCTCACACTTGGATTTATGGGGCCTGATCGTCACTTACACAAAGATGCTGCCGTGGCTCTGACAGCCTGAGAAGTGGGAATAAATGATATTACCAGAGTGCTGTAAAAGGGGCAGTTCAGTGTTTACAGGGAGTCGTGTCCATAACGGACATCTGATGCCACAGCTTAAAACACTGTGGGAAAGCAGGAAAGGGAGCGGTAAGACCTGATCAGACAAAAAAAAACCCCACCACCTTCAAAAGGGAGAAGCAAGACTAGCAGGTGGCCACTTATCACAATAGAAGACATCAACAAGCAAATATCAAAGCAGTAAACCTGAATAAATAGGGGTTTGAAACCGTGTATTGCAACCTGGTAATAGTAAAATTTACCCAGTGATTACTCATTTGGCACCTTTGTCATGTACCACGCCACCAGCAAATTCTGTAATACCAAGCTGGATTAACAGAAATCCTGTTCATCTTGAAGGAAACCTCTTGTGGGCATCACATTCCGGAAGAGTGGTGCCATCAGCCACAGAGGATTGTTCTGAACTGTTGGAACAGGCACCAGTGAAATATATTAGTGGAGGGTTTAAATATGTCTCTGTAGGTTCTCTAGAGGAGATAACATTTCCTTTCCTCTGCTGGTTGAATCTTCACAACTAGTGCAAGTGAAAATCCCTCATTAGAGGTTTATGCAGGGCATCTTTAAAATCTTCTACTCCACCATGCATTTCAGCAACAACTGAAGTACACAAGCACCTCTGCAATGTGCTGCACGCTACAAACTTTAGCCACAGGTATGAAGCTGTGTGTCTGGCTCTCAGCTAGTTGGGACCCCTATTACAGAACCCACTGTCACATCACGATATAAAAGTTGTGTCAGCTTCTCATTCTTCTACAAAGATGCAGCCTCTGTTTACTGCAGTCTCCTTGCAGTAACCCTGGCCTTGCTGTAGGCTACTTTACCGTATACTGTCCTTTGTCATATTACAGGAACTGCAACAGAAATAGGAAACTGCAGCTCTTTGTCCAGAAACAGCCTTGCTCTCATTGCAGCATACAGGAAGGAGGCAGGAATGAGTGTTGCCAGTAGCTCAGTTTATTCCACGATACATCTGAAATGCTCTCCCACATCAATACCACTGAGTGGATTACTGTTGTGAAATCAGCTTGTGCCAATTCTTTCTGCATACCTGCTGAATTCCCTTGAAACCTCTGCAGCTCAGTTCTACCTGTCTTGCCACTGAGCATTTCTCTTACAGAACATTTCCATTGATTTTCCTAAGACATCTCCGGGGATCAAACCCTCCCTGGTTTAAATAAGAATAGCAGACGCTGTCTCTAAACATCTGCTGGCTGCTGGAATGGCTCTCTGATTGCAAGCAAGCAATGCCGATGAATGTAAAATTACTTACCAGACAAAAAAGAAAAAAAAAAAAGAAAAGAAAATATTTTAAGAGTTACACTACAGTTGGGGGGAAGATAGGAAGGCATTCTGGAGAGATCACAAAGACAACATTGTCAAAAATTGTTTTGGCTTATTCAAAGCACTAAGATATGGGATTGTGAGAAACTGTAAGATTTCAATTCCTCTATTCAGCTTAGAGTTTCTTTAGATTCTAATTACCACTGCTTAGAAAAGACACTAATAGAGGAGAAGTGACCTTTTATGGGATCTTGGCACTTACATCCAGTTTGAGAGCGTTATTATAAGAGTTTATTATATAAAATAATATTAGTAGCATTTTATATTAAGTAATTAGGACAAAATTCTCTTAACTCTGTTAACGGATGTCACCACTGAACTGCCTCTGACCCTTAGGGCCGCTTGTGATCTTGGAAAAACGTGTGCTTTCAACTGGAGAGAATAAATACGACATTCTTATTATGAAACTGCAACATGTCCTTGGACTTTGTGCTGAAGGTTTTGAACTGTGTGATTTAACCAGCTCTGTAACTTCATTGACATGCTGGAGGTGTGGAGTCCCTCACAAAGGTCCACCACCACCAGCTTACCCAGAGCAGCTCAGATGTAACCCAATGGTGCTGCAGTCCGGGGCTGCCAGGTTTGTGCTATAGCTGGTTTCTCAAGTCCCCACAGGCTGCTCTGTGTGTCTCCAGGGGAGCGGAGATGGCAATGATGGATCACTCAGCTGGTTGCTTTCTGTACAATGTAAGGAGGTCTTACAAAAAGCAACATAAGAACCCAATTGGTTCGGTCAGCAGCGAGGGAAATGCTTTTTCCCACAGAATGACCAAAAAAAGGAGCAAGGGAAGGCAAAAAGAAGCTGATTCCCCACTGCAGACCTGGCCAAGTGTGGCTGATCTGCACTGAACTCGTCTGCTCTTGTTCCCAAGGGCTGTGCTGGTACGAAAAAACAGCAAGCATGCTCTCAGGAGCACAGCGTGCACAAGCCACTCCTTCACCATCTGCCTGCAAGGGGCAGGAAAATGGGGACAGTCACAAGAATCAGTTGTATGAGTTCTCCACTGTACCCTGAGAATGCTATCAGTAGTCTTGCAGACTCATCTTCTGCGTGTTCAAACAATTGTCCCTGAAAGGACTAGAAAGAGAGAAAGGATCTGACCTATGGTATTGACCTTGCAGCCTTTTCATCAACCCAGCACTTTGTTACCACATTGAGGTGGTTTTCACCCGTAATGCACAACCGGAGTAAATGCTGCTTCACTTGGGATCTATTGGGATCCAGGCCCATGGCTGTTGCACACCAAAGGGCTCCTCAGTGGCCATACGACAGGACAGAGATTTCAAAGTGTATTGAAGTGCAGTTTGCTCCCTCACATACAGAGGAACTCACTTGTCAACAAGGTATTGCAAAGACACACTAACCTCCGGCCAGAAGGCAATTTTATTGCCATTTGAGATGAGACCTTTTCCCTCATTGCATGTTACACAGCTGGATTACTGCCTCTGTTGCAGCATCTACAAAGTTTGGTATCTTCTCCAATAAAGAAGGCAAACAGTTCTGGAGACTCCATCTCTAAACTCCCCCAACACTTCAAATGCCGTATACCCAGACCAGCATAATGAAAATGGTCTTTCTTGTTGTATTGGGCATTTGAAATTCATATCCCGATTCTATGGCTTGAACTCATCTCCAGTTTAGTGTGTAACATAACGGACTAACACGTACTGCTCTGTCTTTCCTTTGTTGAAACAAAAAAAGTTAAAGAATGCCTGATTGGGTCAGGCATGAGCTTCCCACAGAATAAAATTAAACAGCATTCTGCTAGTGCTGTGGAGGAAAACACATCCGTTCATTGCAATTATTTAATCATGCAACATTGGAAAAAGGATCAGCAGCGTGTGTGCCACAGCAATATTAACAGAAAACCCAAAGCTTAGAACTACAAGACTTCTGGTTAAATAAAGAAGAATTCACCCTTCCCTTTCCGCGTGATTTTTTGACAAAGAGTTTTGTCTTTTTTTGGTAATAGGAGTTGATGGGGTGTAAGAAGTTAAAAGGAAAACCTGACTATTTCTATTCCTTCAGCAAAGCCCAGCAATAACTGAGAAATCAGCCTGTTCTCCTATCATCCATTTGCAGAAGTTTATTACTTAATTCCCATTCATATCGCCTCTGTGGAGAATAACAGGCTGATGACATTTCAGTTAATCATAATCTTCCCCTTCTGTGACAACCTGCCAGCAACCTTTTTGAAAATAAACTTGCAGAATGAAATTTTTAAAAAGAAGGATTTTTCTCAACCCTCATGGAGAAGGGAAAATTGACAAGATGAATACATGAGAATATTTCACAAATGAAAAAAAAAGTTCTTCTGGATTTGTTATCATTTCCCTCTCAACATTTTATGTGCCATTTCATTGCTTGGCAAATTATTATTGACACACCTTTAGAGTTTTGCCTTTATTCCATGTAGAATACAGGACCCCTCTTGCCTCTAACATGCTTTCTAGCAAGAAGGATGCCTTAGGTTTCCACGGACTGACTTGATTATCAGGCAGCTGTAGAAGTACAAATAAAATCATACAGAGAGTAGACAAAATCCAGTGTAGGGTAAGAAAGTAGAAAACTTTAAGATTTCAAGCCATTACTGCCAACCATCTTGTATATCATGCAGTCTAATAAATATGGCCATTTTAACCCAGTTAATGTACCAGTAAAGGAATGGGAAATGGAAGAATGGATTGGAAAGAATATGGGAAGGCTCAGATGGTTTGCTGGCAGCAACGGGCTCACGGAAGCCATCACCAGCAGTTGAACTTAGGTCATTGGCAGGTGTAAGACTTGAGTGGAGGCCACGAAATGCAAGGAAACACAAGAAGCTGGAGGCAAAACCACAAGCAGGCGTCACTAACAAACAAAAAAGTCAAAGGCGAGACCATCCACAGTGACAGCTCTTGTGAAAGTTCAATCAAAGCCGCACATGTGTCAGCACCATTTGTTCATGGCAACAAAAGACAGGATGTTGCGCTACCTGGAAATAGCCTGTCTTGTAAACAGCTGCAGTGTCATCAAGAAGAAGAAATTCAAGTTTCTATCAGCAGCTGCATACTGCCAGCTTAAAGTCAGGAAGAATATCCATGGGTAGGCAGAGTGAACAGCTCTTTCATTAACACAGTTACTTAAAATATCCTGTCCAAACAAAAAGTGGTTGGCTCCTTCCTGAAGTCCAATCTGCAGCTGATCTTTATAGAGGTAAAAAAGCCGCCTTTGGAAGCAGCCCAAAGATATTATAACCTGCTCAATGGTAATTCAAGCTCATTATGTGTCTCCTGTAGATCTAGTCAATGCCCAACTCCAAAAGTTCCTGTGAGAGTATAAATAAAATCGAGACTGGCTACCGCAGCAGAAGTAGGTGGGAAGACACGTGGGTTAACTGGGAAGGGGTATCGGAGGACAGAGGCAGGAGAGACTGTGTCCATCCAGAAGCCACTGTGGAGAACGTCCCTGCCTTTTTGCAGAAGTGCCTGGCAAACCAGCACCTCCTGCCTCTGCAGGGCTGGTGCGAAATACCAAGTAGTCTTGAATGAGCTTTCATGTCTGCACAGTCAGATGAATGGCAGCAGTACCCGTGCCCACAGAAGTAGTGGACCTTTGTCAGCAAAGCAGAGAGTCAGCTGTTTACTTGTGACAAGAAGAACCAACAAAGAAGACTGTGCATATCCCAGCAGCCTTGGACCAATTAGGCTGAGAAAAAGTGAAGGAAAAAGGGAAGCTGTTGCGTGACTGGTATGAAGACACCTATGCTGGCTTATCTCTGATGCTGGTGCAGTGTCAGATCACAGCTAAGGATTCTGAAGCCTGAGATCATAGTCATAGAATGGTTTGGATCGGAAGGGACCTTAAAGATCATCTAGTTCCAACCCCCCTGCCATGGACAGGGACACTTCCCACTAGATCAGGTTGCTCCAGGCCCCATCCAACCTGGCCTTAAACACTTCCAGTGATCGAGCATCCACAACTTCCCTGGGCAACCTGTTCCAGTGTCTCACTACCCTCAGAGTGAAGAGCTTCCTAATTTCTAGCCTACATCTACCCTCTTCTAGTTTGAGCCCATTACCCCTCATCCTATAACTACAAGCCCTTGTAAAAAGTCCCTCCCCAGCTTTTTTCTAGGCCCCCTCCAGATACTGGAAGGCTGCAATGAGGTCTCCCCAGAGCCTTCTCTTCTCCAGGCTGAACAACCCCAACTATCTCAGCTTGTCCTTATTGGAGAGGTGCTCCAGCGATCATTTTCATGGCCCTTCTCTGGACCTGCTCCAAGAGTGTCCAGATCCTGAGCTATGTGCAGTTAACTCCAGAGCCTCCAAGAGTGCAGATGCACTTATAGTAATATTAGGAAATCCAATAGAGCTGTGAGGAAATTTGCTCTATCCTTTCTCTAAGGGACAATTTCCATATGAAGACACAACCATTACAGTCTCCTGGTCCTGCAGCATGAACCCAATGGTCTTATGGTGCTGACTTCATAAAAATTCAGTCTTCTACACTACAGTGAAGGAATATCTGATTATTGCTAAACAGTTACTATCTGTAACTATGTGTTAACTCATGGATGGCCGTTACACCATAGATTTGATACACGTCATTGCAGGGGGTCAGTTGCACATATCAGTAGATAAGTAATTCCTTTGGACACATTGCTTAATACCTTTTCTGCATGACAAAAGCTTTGTAATTAGGTCTTCTGGAGACATACAGTTAACCAAACCAAAAAGTGGGGTTTGGTGAAGGAAGGAACATATGAGAGAACAAGATTACATAGGTTCACGGATAACCTCCTGTAATGTCTATTATTTCCCTCCAGTGTTTAGTTAATATAGGAGGATACCATCAGTTATGAGAACTGCTTATTTAACCTGAATGGCATGGAAAAACCTACATAGTGTCAGCTCCAGTGAGGTCACTATATCATCAAATGCATAAAAGGTCAACATTTGCATTAATTACAAGGGTAACTGTTGGGTGGGTTGGTTTTTTTCCCCCCTTAAAAGTGATAGAAAAGTCAAAGACAGTTGTTTTACAAACACTTAAGCAGTATTAGCATTGAAACACATTTCTTTCAGAGAACTTTCATTCCAGCTCCTTCTGCAGTGGGTGGGGAACTCACACCCACCACACACCCCCAAGGTCTATCTGACTTCTTCATACAATGTACAGTATAATCACTCTGTACTTCCACTGCAGAAGGTGGCCAGCCACGTGACTGGTAACCATAGCAGCTGCAATAACAAAACAAAAAAATCCAGTGCTGCATGTATGCACAAGCCTGTTGCTTTAGCATCACTTCATTTGTCATGAACAGAATCAATGGGTCTGCCTCAAAACATCCCAGGATTTGAGGAGGAAAGAGATGCTGTTCACCGCCACATGGAAAACAGCATATCTCACCAGAAGAATGTCTTCTGTCAGTTTCTTGACTTTTGTAACATCTAGAGAGATTTATTTTTCTGGAGCTGTAATCTCAGGCATTGAAGCTAGGATTTCTATTTCTTGCATGGGAAAGATTGGTCCTGGAGATTTTCCATGCTGGAATTGCTGGTCTTTTTCCTGTCATGTGCTGAGTGTTGCCTGCCAGGGAGTGAGAAGTAACGACAGGCAATAACATCTGATTCTTTCCCAGTAACAATGCCAAAACATAGTATCAAAATACCCCTATCTGTCTCAATGCTATTAACTCTTCCAGACAGTATCTTGAGCAACCTGGTCTAGTGGGAGATGTCCCTGCTATGACAGGGGGGTTGAAACTAGATGATCTTTGAGATCCCTTCCAACCCAAGACATTCTATGAATCAGTGAACTTTCCTCACATGGTCCACGTGGGTAGGGAATTTCTCTCTTTCCTCTCCCTAATGGTCACTTTCCAGGTGATCTGAAGCTTGGAAGAACATCATCCGTTGGAGAAGGCTGCAGCAGGATGGGAATCTCCTCCTAGACCATCCCACCTTATGGGATCTACCTCCCCAACACAGCCCTCCCCAGGGGCCTACAGACCCTTGTTGACTTGATACATGCAGCAGCTCTGGTCTGCTTGCTTCTCTCTCCATTGCTGGAGTGAGGACATCGTGGATATATAGCGCACCGGTGCTATGGAGCAGAGTGAAGGAGGACACAGAGTACAAGCAAGAACAAGTTGAAGCCAAGTAGTGTCACTGCAGGCAGCACAGTGAGGAGCTCAGGCTGTTGTAGATGTTTTGACAGAATATCCTCTTAGTTTTGGTAAGAAATTTACTACTGTGGGCATTTAGAAGCCTGTTAGTATACCATCCACTATCAAAAGCATTCAGTTCCCGACAGTATGTCACACTTGGACGTAATCCAAAGCCAATGACAGTCTAAGACCTGTGAGTTATAAAGCTAATCCCTGCATGCTTGTTTATATTAGAACGCTCACATTTCAACCCAAAGCCCAAAAGCAAGATATACCTCAACATGCAACAAAATTACAGACAACTCATGAAATCTGAGTTCAAGTCTTTTGGATTCCAGCACAAAAAGCTACCACCTAAGCAGCTGCCTAGCTCAAGGTTTCCTTTCCTCTAAGTTTCTTTAAAAAATAATGCCCTTAATAATATCAATGGCCTCAGAAAATTAACTCCTGTTATTTTCAGTATATTTTGTTTAAAGAGAGGAAACACAGCAAGTACGGATTACTTAACAAGTAATCTAAACCAAAATTTAATGCTACAAATATGGTCTTGGCAGAAATCTAGAGTGCTCAGGTAACATCTTCACAGGACAGGCTTGTTTTGCTTTCTTATAAACAGTGAAAACACATAAGGGCATTTGGCCAACACAGAGAACAGCTGATCCACACAGCTCCAGAAATGAAAGCATGAGTTGCTACAGTTTTGGTCAAGGTTCCGTAGCTATTAATTGCAATAAATGTTAGTCTTTGCAGACTAGCACAGAAACAGCTTACCAGTTGCAACCTTTCCTTTGGTTTGCAGCCTCCTCCACCAATGTGAGCCACAGTTTGCTCTCAGGAGACCAAGGCAGAAGTGCTCAGGAGAATGTAAGGACTGTAGTTGCCTCCTTCCTCCACAAAGTCAAAGGAAGGGCAGGCTCCTCACAAACCTCCTTCCCCGGTAAGCAGAGCATTGAATCAGGAACATCAGGCTGGAAGAGGCTGCTGGAAGAGCCCAACACCCAGGTTTCACAGACACCTCATTGTTTAATCCCTTTCCTGGAGTGATCAGCTGAGGACCAGTTACACCTGTTGCTCATACTGGGAGCTCCCTCAGAGCCTCACCTGAGCAACCCATTCATTGATTTCAAACCCTTGGACAGATCTCTGTTGTAGGCGGAGCACTAGCAGTGCCAGGGCCTACCTAGTTCGTTAAAGCTTGGGGTGATGACAACCCACACTGCTATAGATGAAAAATTCATCTTGTTGCCACCTTCTATGTTTCAGTATTTCTATAGCATAATAATCAAACTGTAAATACCAGCATTTTAATACAACTACAACTAACTATACACAAATAAAATATTGCTTACCTGAACTTATTACATGTTTCCGTGACTCTCTTATGTAAATGCTTTTATCCCCACAGAACAACCGTCTCTCAGTTAGCTTTTAATTTTGGGGAAACAATTAACTTAGCATAGTATCTTTTCTAAGAATATAGCCAAACCCAAGTCCCTTATTCAAATTAGATTTCCAGTCAAGAGAATTATAATTATGTCTCTTCTACCCAGACATTTTCTATTAAAGCATGACTGCCTTTATTCGGCTGTCTTCCTCGTAGAGCAATAATTATTGGGACCATTTTAAAAAATAGGTAGTTTTAAGTTTTGCCTTTTATTGAAAAAGTTTATTACTATACTGATACCTCTTCCAGACCAAGCTTATCTTGTAAAATTGCAGAGATTTTAAATATTTGTTGGTATAAGTAGTGTCACTAAGCAGGTCTCATGCAGTTAGACAGAGTTGGTAACAGATGTGCTTACATCAGCTCTGATAACATTCATAAATTAATTTAACAGAGACTTCATAATGTCTGCGAAATGATATTCAAAAGTAATTACTTCCCTTGCAGCATTCAGTCTGTCTCGCTGTTGAATATAATCTTCACGTATTAGTATATTACACATTTGGAGAGGAATTGGTGAAGTAATTGCTAGCACTGTGAAGAATGATCATCATTCATCTTACACTACAGCCTAGCTTTAAAAGCCTGGCTTCTAAAAGAACGAGCCAAAAAAGGTAACCTACATGTTAAAAAAAAAAAAAAAAGTGTGAGCGATTTAGATATTTTATAATTTGGTGGGTTATTAATACTGAGTAGGCTTTCTATTTGTAACACAGTATACAGAGCTATGGGAAATCATGGCACCATGCCTTCCTTTAATTTGACAGTGCTTGGGAAAGGCTGTGGAAGTCGGCTTAGCATCGATTTTTTTTAACACTCCGAAGATTCAATAGATACAGATGCACTTTTTAGAAAAGCCACAGGAAATGCCTAACTCTTCATGTGCTTGTTGCCATTGCAAGAGGAAGCCTTGACAGCACAAAGCAGAGAAGCTCTGCATCTGGTAACGAGTTTGGAAGATCAGACAGACCCTCCCTTAGTTGCTGTGATCATTAAGCTCCTCTTTTACCTGTGTTTCTTCCCATACATGCTGTATAATAAAATGTAGCAGGCTGCTAAGGATGAGGAACAATGGGGGCAATTCTTGCTCTTTCATTTGTAATTGGGATAAGGCATTTGTGACTGTAACTCACGTGATGACGCAGTGACTCCTGTGGATCATTCGGCTGAGTTTGACTCAACCACCAACTCTGAGTAAGGCAAGCAGCTCGAGCCCCTTTCTTCAGAGGAGGGATCAGAGTGTGGAGACAAAACTCGCATCCTGCGAGCCCAGAGCAGCAACCTGCCTAAACTCTGCCATGATGCCTGTTCAGTGCTGCTTCTCACGAGCAGGCTGTGGAGGTTTCCATGACCTTGGCAGGATTGCAAAGGTTGCCTGTTCCTTTAAATAAAGCACCACCTGGGAACAGGCGATGAGAGGAAGCTTTACAAAGGCTGTAAAAGCATCATAGCCTTTACAAAATATTTAGTAAGATTTCAGAGGGCTTTTTTTTTTTTTTTTTTATGAACTGTCAGGAAAAAAAAAATTACTGATTTAGCTCTGGCTCCAGTGGCCACATATAAAGGTTAGAAATCTGAATTCTGCTCAGCCTTCTTTCACTTGAAGGATCAGCCTTCAATTACACACTGCTAAAAAGTTAATCATTAGTCTGTTTCTCTTTGTTCTTGATTATTAGATATTGATTGCATTGCTTTCCCAGTCTATCCTCTTCAGTTCTCTGAGTTGTATTTTCTTCCTTCTGTGGGTGTGTTCCTCCTCCCCCACCCCTTCTTCTTGCATTGAAGGAGGATTTGCACATTGTTGATATTATTTTTATCACATTTCTCCATGTTTCCAATTTAAACATATTTTTTTTCTGCACAGAAACTTACAAGCTGACCAGACTAAGCTCTAGTCCTTGTTCCCAGACTATTGTTCCCATTACCCTAATCCCATTCCTATCACCTAGAGCAATGAGGAAGGTAGAGCTGTGGTGTTCAAGCCAAGGTTCCTAGACATTTTCTTCATCTCTCCACCATGCAGGATGGTTTAGAGGCCCTGAGAGCAGTACATGCAGCCACCTGCCTTGGGTCTGGTACAGGAATCCCCACATGGGATCCCCAGTCCCTGTTGCTGCATGCCAGGAGGAAAACAGGGTAAGCAGAAGCCGAATAACCGCTCCTGAGCCAGGGAGAGGGCTCAGCTACCACCTCTCCAACAGTGGGATGTTTATTGACAGCCCCAGTTGGCTTTGCTGTGGGTGAGCTGCAGAGCACAGAAAATTCTGGGCATCTTCTCCCTAACCTCCCTGCTCACATACGTGGAGGCAGGATGGAGCCCACAGGAGGATTCCAGTCTGTTTTCACTGTACAAGGACATAACACCCTGGCCTGGGTTTCTCAGCAGTCAAATATTTGCCTGGTGGGCTGCCTCCAAAGCTGTTTCCAGCAGCCAGGCTAGACTGCTTCCTGCAGCCGCAGAGCTCCGCTCCTCCCCTCGCCCATCCCTCTCACACAACACGCCAGAGAGAATTTAAACATCCACACAGAACCTCATGTTTGAGGTTTCATCCAAAATACACCCTTCTACCACCCACTCAGAGGAAACTCATTTTATTTGTCTCACAAGAACAAAGGGCCAAGCAAGTTAACCCTGCCAAGCTTACAGCCAGGAATCCAGACTTTCACATCCCATTTTTAAGACCCAAACCCACCCATTAAGCTAATCCTTACACAACCATGATAAATCATCCTGTGTCAGAGGCATCACAGGGACCATTATTTTACTTCTACCAACTTTGAAACAAAAAAACAAAGTAAAGAAGGAAAAACAGCCAGCGAAGGAAGAGAGGCAGAGACCCCTTTCCTTCTTTGCATTCTGGAAAGGTGTATTCTAGCAGGTGCAGGAGATGTATAAAGCAGGATGTGTTGCATTAATAAACACACAGCCTCTCCATATTACTAATTACATAGCCAAGACATTCCAATTTAAAGAATCAAAAAATAATAAAGGGATGTCTTTTGTGCTGTTAACTGAGAAAAAAAATATCCTTGCAGAGAGGTGTGAAAGAAAATGCCAGGCATGGTAGAGTTTAAGTCAAACGTACAGTTGTGTGTGCACATTTAAATATTTTTCCTGTGGTTGGCAAACCGATATATCCCTGAGTTTTAAAGTAGGGTGTCAAAAGCACCACGGTAGAGGAAGAACTGTGGAGAGCAGCACTGGGGGGCTGGCAGACCTGCCATCAGCACGCTGCCTGCTGCTCTGTGTGTACCAGTCATCACACAGCTCACTAAATCCCCACCTAAAAAGATCGAGTGAAGATACTGCCAGTTCATCTGCTTAGACAGTGTGCCTGCAGGTACCCCTGAACTCTATTAATGATCTCCTGAACTTTTAATCATCTGTAACACTCGCATACACACACATCAGCTTAGGTAGCTTAGTGCTGAAAGTAGGGCTCTCTTAGAATGAAACTTTCGAAATGCAAAGGGAAAAACATGTACTTCCAGACCGGATGATTTATTGTAGGTTAACGAAAAATGAAAGAATGACGAGAGAAGTAAAGTATGAATCCAGAGGAGGATGAGCAGTGCCTCCATCTTGAATCAGCTCATAGCCCCACTGCTCAGCTGACGGACAGGCAGGCTTTTCATGTCAGTGGTGCTACAGAGAGCATATACCATTCCCACACAAAGGTGGCTAAGACCCTGACTGTTCAGTTTGCCAAGCCCCTCAAATAATCCTAAGTAAATAGACTGCTTTCCAGAATCCCCTCAAGGTCAGAAATTTCACAAAGCCTCCCTCGTTGGCCTAGACGATTTCCTTCCAGGAGAAAGCTAGTAACCACTCCAATAATTTTTTATCCAGCTGATCCTAAAACTTCAAAGGAGTTATTGATATTTATGTGTCCCTGGGACTAGTTCCCTGGCTAGTACATTTCAGTTATGATTTTTCCATGTGTACAGTATTTTAAATGTTAATAATGTGCAGTAATTGTTTACAGAAGCAAAGATGGGTGATAAGAACAGAATTTGCAAACATGCTGCAATTGACAGTCTTTTCTGGCTTTTTTCTTTTGTTTGGATGAGTGGGTGGGTGACAACTATTAAGGAAAAAGAAAATAACTTGCAGGTTTATGTCAGCAGCTGAAGTCCATGCTGTTATACAGAAATTGCTACCAGCACTTGCTACGTTTGCTGATGCTGTGGCTGCACTTCTAATGGCACTCTAGGTGTACCCTTTCTGTAATCGCTTTGCTCTTTGCAGCAAATTGGTTTCAAATCTGCATTTTTCAATTGTGCACACAAAAAAAGTGAGACTAGTTCTCATTCCTGTGCTGCTGATTGTTTCCAGCTCCCTGCCCATCTGCTTGGCTTCTGGCCTGAGTAGGTTAAAGCACAGCCTGTGCCTGCAGGTCCCTTCTTTGTCCCCTGGTGCACTACAGCTATAAGATTCTGCTGTAGAGCTGAGCCCCTTTTTGTCTTCAGACAGGTTTGCAAGTATGTCGGGTCCTAGGGGACCCCAGGTTCAAAGCTGGGAAGCAGATCCTCATGAAGAAAGCTTTCCAGCAGCACATTCCCGCCATGGGATGGATGCTAGTTATGGGAGTCTGAATTTAAATGACCTAAACTTCCCTGATGTTTCAGGATGCTTGCAGATGGGATTTTGGCATAGTCCATTAGATAGACAGGATGCACTTTCTTATAAAGAGGAAAACATCCTGAGAGCCTAGTCAGCAGGAGCACAAGGTTGTCTTAAAATTTCTGATAAATTTATTGTGATGCTGGAAGAAATACACAAACTCATCTCTCCTGAAGGAATGTATCTGTTAGGATTGCACATTTAGTTCTTATGCTCCCTCCCATGGGAGGAAATGCAGTGTTTCTTTTTTCCCCTCATCCTGAGGATATCTTCATCATGTTCTACTAAGAGCTCAGCATTACACAACTACGTTGCTAACGAATGCCTGTAGGCTTCAGAGGGCAGAGTCTCAAGAGCTCTATGATTAAATATAATAATTTGCAGTTCTGCAGTACCTTCCATCTGAAGATCTCGGCTGTTTGTACAGATTCCTGTGAATCAAGATCAGTCTCTCACAAGTGAGCTATTTCTGATAAATACCTAACACCCTGGTAGCAAGGACACTTTACAGAGAGGTCAGACTTTTAAGCGATTCTGATTAGGGTGGGAATTAACCCCAGGAGCTGAGTGCTCTGGGAAGGTCCTCTCCACAGCAGCGTGCACTGATAGGGGAATGGAGATACCCCACCTTCTGGCAGTTTGGAAAAGAAAAGGGTGACCTCTTTTCAGCTCTTTAAGAGAAGACAGTACATAATAGGTCTCAAACAGGTGAATATACTTTGTAGAAGACTCACAAGGAGCTGGATTTAAGGCTCATGTATCAGCTTTTCCTGGCTGGTTCATCAAAAGCTGAACATAGGAACCTCCATCTTATGGTTGGTTGGAGTCCCATTAGAAAGGAAATTCAACTCTGTTCCTGCACTGTATGTAGGGAACTAATGCCTAACACAGGACTCTAGTTTTTATGCAGTCCAGTTGATATCATCCTCCATGACTAAGTACATCAAGAAGAGTTACAGAATGGCCTGACAAGGCATGTTTCTTCTTTCATGTCTTCTGTTTCAGTCACTGCTTCTCCACCTCCAGCAAACATGATTATTGGCAAAATATTTCCTGACAAGAAAGAACACGCTTTTATTCTATTTAATGTGGCCAGTAAAAGTTGATTGGTTAAGAAAAAAAAAAGTAATCTCTGATTTTTCTAGCTGCCTTTATTTCAGGAGTCAAAACTGAGAAGAGGTTTAGAACTGAAATCCTTGAAGCAGTAGTAGGAAATGCCTCTATACCATTAGACCAGAAGTTTCACTCCCAAATATCTTAATTACAGATTTAAAGCCCTCTATATCAATTAGACTGCAAGTTTTTGTTAGTAAGATGTTTTTAGTAGCAGTGAGGTCCTGTGTCAAGTGGATGCACATTCAAGTTGCCAAGTTCGGACCTCTGTTCGTTCAGAGTTTTAACTGTTCTAGTTTTAGCTATTTTGAACAGGAAATCCCACTGATCTGCAGGTTGTGGAAAAGTCCAGAGAAGCAGAATCACAGTAATTAGGGGGTTAGCTTTAATTATCTGCGTGCTGTTAAGTAATACAATGAACTGATAAAATAGACATCAGACTTGAAGGCTTTTTCTGCATTCTTTCTAGCACTGTTGGATATATGCTAGAGGCAAAATAACAAAATTTCTTTCAGCAAGATGGGAAGAGAAACACATGGTCGAGGCAGGGCAGCTGATGAAATCCTGCCGGAGGGGGAGGCCTGAGACACGTCTGCATGCAGGCAGCTGGAGGGAAATGCATTCACCCAGCCAATGAGAAAGACTATCCAAAGGTCAGGGGGTAGCTAAGCAACAGAAAGGAAAAAACCTCCATCATTTCCAGCTGGAAATAAAGCAAAAAAATTATATTTCTGGGATTTAATGGCAGTATTGTCCAGTGGGTAGGCAGCAAAGCTATGGGAGCAAGCACTGTCCAGCTTTACTCTGTTTGCAGAGTCACTATGTGTCATTATTAGGCAAATTAACTATTTTCTGCCTCAGTTTCCCCACCTAAAAACGTATATGGTATGCCTCAATGCATATAATACACCTTACCATCATAGCAGGGCTGGAAGGTCTCAATTTCTACACTGCTTTAAGACCCTCGGGTAAAAGAAACTATAGAAGTTGAGACTAATTTAGTTATTTTCTGTTTATTTCTAATAGGTAGACACACAGTAGGAACCATTTTGACATGTGTTAGTGTAGGTGGAAATGACTCATTTGGCTGCACTGGAAGCTAGCTGCTGTAGACTGGCTGCTGCTACAGTCCTAAATAAATCCCATAAAACAGATCTTGAAAATAAAGTGAATCTTGCTGCTCTGTAACTGATTAACTTAATATATTTAACATGTGTACATATGAGCACGTCTTAATTTATACACACGTGAACATACATACATTCCCTATATTGTATCCATTCTTTACATTTCTTGTTTAAATGAAAAACTAATGCCAAAGAGGGACCCAATGTTTATTTCCCCTCTGTACTTACCAATATCATAAGATGACCTAGCAAATACCATACAGAAATTTCCTGAACATTGCCCACATGCTTTTTAAGAGACCTGTTATATCCAGAAGGGATGTTAGCAACACATGTATTTTAACAGTGTGGACAAAAATGCAAGTGACAAAACTAAGGCTCAGACTAAGACCAGAAAAGCTAAGGAATTAAGACAGAGTTTAATTCCCAGTTCCATCAGGGATTCTCCGGCTTCCTGAGGGAGACAGGAGAGCTACAAACCACTGCTGGGCCAGGTCCCAGCTGGGATGAGCTTCTCTGAGCAGCTGTACTCAACAAAAAGCTCCTACTGGCTGCTCCTCAGGGCACCTCCACTTCCTTACCTCTGCACAGTGTTTGTGCATACACGGCACAAAGTAGCTATCAAGTATTTACCAGCTTAATTCCTATCTTTAGGTCTGCGTCTTTGTCTTCAGAGTAGGGATTGTATCTTTAGCTTTAGGGTAGAGGCTGTAAAGAGTCTTCCCGAGCGTGCAAAGAAGGGTAAGCGCTAAGCTAGAGTCGCCATTTCTCTCCATTGCAATAGGGATGTGCATCACAGTTTCAAAAAAGTGGATGTAAGCTACTCACAACACTTCCTTTTTGACAGCTCTCAGCCTGCACAGCACCACAGGAGAGATACAATACACAGCAGTACATGGGAAATGGGAGGTTCTTTTATGGGCTAGATCCATCCAGGTTCCCAGCCCTGGGGTGCCCTGGAAACACCTGAGTGCATCAGTGAGGTGCGATCTGCCTGGGAAGGTGACATGGTGCCCCAGCAGATCTGGGCACCACCAGCCCCCCTCCAGCCAGGTGAGGCAAAGACAGCTGCCCGCAGCCAAGAGGAGTGAGCTCTGCTCCTGCCCACCTCAGGGAACCAACAGAAAAGGGCACGTCAGCCTGCTTGATTCCTGTCCACATCCCAGGCACACGTCTTCTCTTGCCCGCTCCCACGCGCCCGTATGCAGATATTAAAGCAACTGCTGAGAGGCAGCTAGTCAGAGATCCACTGATTTATGTCACACTTCACGTTGGCAGAAGCAAACTTGGAGGTGGAGGCAAGAACATTTCAGTGGCAGCATTTCAACGCCAGATTTAAAAATGGGGACCTAATGCTTCTCTAAATTAAAATGACCTAATTAGTCAATGGGCTAGGAGAGTTTTCCAGCTAGGAAAGGACTGTAAAGGCAAAGCCCTGCTCTGAAGCCAGAGTTCAGCTGCTGATAGCATTCACAAATCTCCCCTCACAGAACGTCAGTGTGGGAAAATACTGAGGAGTGCCTGCAGACAAAGCTGCTAAGCCCCACTCAAAGCTACCTCCTGCCACAGATCCCAGGGGAGTTCACTAAACAGACCTTCTGCCGTTGTCCTTGCCAGGAAGGAAAATTAATGCTGTTAACTGTAAGCCTACAGTTATTTTATCTGTTTCACACTCACCCACTTCCGTAGTCCTTCACGCCTCCCATCAGAGTTTCACCTGCCTTGGGAATGATCTCAGAGAAGTTCCTGAGCTACAGAGCTGGGATTATATTCATATTTCCAACTTACTGTCAATATTTTTGCTGTTTCAGGCCCTGTATTTTCTAAAGGTTATTTATTCAGCACGCCTAAAAACACAGAGCATAGAATACAATTTTCAGAAGCACCCAATTTCCAGCTAAGCCAATGGAAAGCACCCATTTCTTTAACTCTTTCTTACAACAAATCTTGCTGTAAGTTTTCAAATCCCAAACATCCTGGGAGGAGAATGGATGCACAAAATGGGTGTCCGAGACCCACGCTAAAGCCAGGGATGCAATAGCAAAAACCATTGCCAACCACAGAGTTTGAGCGCTCCATGAGCTGAAGAACCACCCCACAGAAAGCCTGTGTCTGACTGATCTGCATATAACTACATCCCCAAGTGTTTTCTGTAGCCAATAGGTCACTCCCATTTTGGCATGGGAAGTAATCTGACCCGCCCTGAGTTGGGTGAGTGGGGGGCAGCTGGGCATGTGAGTGTGTGACTTCCTAAAAATAAGACCTGAGCCCTTGAACACAGCTTAATATAATCTTTCAGGGGGCTGGGCAAGCCTTCTAATGAGAGAGTCTTATTTTTCCCTTAGCATCTGTCCAGGACTGTGCAATTACTGATTATAAAAAAGATCCTTTCCTTCATTGATTTGTCCTTGTGGTAAGCATCCAAATGAGATTGGAGGCCCTCTGCTGTTTCAGGCACTGTTTCCCCAACCTGCACGTGCTTTTTCTTCTCCAGGAAAATACATGAGGAGGATCAGGAAGGAGAAAGCACTTTTCACTCCCATGATCTGCGAGAGACGAAAAGAGAGACAATTTATAAACAAAACTATCCCTAGCTGGGAAGCAGAGGTTTGTCCTGAGAAAAGGCAATGTAAAGAGAAATTGCTAAACTTCTGCTGAGAATAATGAAAAACACCTGCATTGTAGCTCCCTAAGGAAGCTAATTAAGTGAGAACGATTGATGCTTATTGGAAGTCAGCAAAATTTTAAGTATTCCCTCTCATATGACTTATTTGCTTGCTATTTTAGGGAAACATAATTTTCCTTTGTTATACTGATTAGATGACAAGATTGATTGACTTCCTGTGTTACTTTGAGTGACTCAGATATATCTATACCATCCAAAATAGGCAAAATAGGTATGCTCTAAATTATTTACACCTCCTACACATTAGTGCCCAAAAAGCCCCTTGCTATGTGTCCAGCCTGCCACAGGAGCAGGACTGTGCACTCACAGATGGCCTCTATCCTTGTACAAATAAGAAATGTGCAATCATTAGAACTCCTTCTTTTTTTAAATAGGCCCCACACTTTAATTTCCCCTTCATCTGAAGTGTGGTGTTTACCTATTTCACAGGCTCTTTGACTCATTTTGAGCATATGTGGGGTGCTTTGCAAATACAGAAAATGGCAGTCTTGTTACCGGGGGGTGTAATATAGAAAGAATTAAAACACATAACGGAGAAGAGAAGAAGGACAAATGTGCAAGAGAGAAGAGTAATCACACTGCTAATGCATACTTAACTGGCTTGTTCTGTAACGTCTGCAACATTTATTTGGCAATACTTCTTTTCAGTTCACTCTAGTGCTGTATTAGCTGATATTTTCGTTGTCCCTGTAATCCATGGCAATGCATCTAGAGCATATGGTACATGATGAATGAGATGAGGGACTGGCTGCTATCATGGTTAGAGGTAGATGAACATCAAGCTGCACAAATAGATGCTGTCCCAATCTGTGACACAGATTTTGTATGTGACGTTAGTTAAGTTACTTAAACTTTCACAGAATCACAGAATTGTCTAGATTGGAAAAGACCTTTAAGATTATCAAGTCCAATCATTAACCTAACCCTGACAAGTCCTTGACTAAACCATATCCCTAAGCACTACGTCTAGACATCTTTTAAACACCTCTAGGGATGGGAACTCCACCGCTGCCTGGGGCCCAACAACCCTTTCAGTAAAGACATTCTTCTTACTATCCAATCTAAACTTCCCTTGGTACAACCTGGGGCTTTTTCCCTCTTGTTCTATCAGTTCCTACTTGGTTGAACAGACCAATCCCCGCCTCTCTACAACTTCCTTTCAGGTAGCTGTAGAGAGTGATAAGGTCTCCCCCGAGCCTCCTTTTCTCCAGGCTAAACAACCCCAGGTCCCTCAGCCTCTCCTCATAACACTTGTGCTCTAGACCCTTCACCAGCTTTGTTGCCCTTCTTTGGATATGCTCCAGTGCCTCAATGTCCTTCTTGTAGTGAGGGGTGAGAGATGACCATCCAGAGATGGTCAGTAGTTACATGTTCATTATTTTCCAAGTGCCTGACTTGAGGCTTTGAAATTGCAGGAGGCACTGAAGAACTACAGGCAAAGCAAGCCGGAGCTAGAGCATGCAAAGTGCTGTGAGTCACTGAGTGCTGTGAAACATGAAGTCCCACTCTAATATGGACACTTGAAATCAGAGACTTCTCTTCAGCTTCTGCTCTCCATTCCTTAGCTCTGCATTCATGAAATACAGCTCCGTGTTCATGAAACGCAGGTAGGGCCCTGCCATCTCTGAGGGGAAGAGAGAAAACAGATGAGTTAGTATTTGTGAGGCACACAGTTACTATAGCAATAAGCAGCACAGAAAAACGCATGAGGAAAGTAATTGCCTTCAACATGGATAGTATGCAGTCAATAAGGCATGGAGACACACTCTGAACAGCGAAGGGAAAAAATACTGAGCAGCTGCTCATTAAGTGAGCACCATCCATCTTGTGCGCTGGGTGAGGCAAGGGTCCTGCCGAGTGCTATGTGATCGTAAAATTAACAGTGCTCCTTTAACACACACATGCAGGCATTCTTAACCCTGGCATTTCCAACTCTTCAAGGCCTGACTTTGAAATCCCTTTGGTGAGGACAGAGAGAGTGCAGTATACAGTTAGCCAGATTATAGAAGTAGAAATTCCGTGTCGTAGCATCAAGCTGATACACGTCATCTGGCACACTCAGGTCCCCTACACAGTCCTCTGCTACTTAGACCAAGGAAATAACTGACTGCAATAACAATCCCTCACCTTCATGATGTGGGGCGATGGGAAGGTACAGAAATATTGACTTTCTTGGGGGCAGGTGATGACTTACGGAAAAATATTCTCCACCCAGCTTTTTCCTCCCCTCTGTTACTTCTTTCCAAACTGTCCATGCTCTTCCTCCTCTCCATCTCCTTGCCTAGACTTCCCTCTGAATTTATGTGTGTTCCTGTTGTCAGCTTCACCCCCATGTTCTGGCTAGTTTCCCATCTAGGGCAACTTGTACAATTTTGTTAGTCATCCCAGACGGTTTCTTAGTTGCCTCTCCTGAACAACGGGAACTCTGCCTCTGAATCTTGGCTTCTTGTCTTCCTAGCTCCTAATACTTAGTATCCTTGCCAAGTCAGCTTCAGATTCCTCTTCCCCATCTCCTCCTCTGAGTCAGTTTTCATGACCACCCATTAGTTTCTATTTTCAGAAAATTGAGATTCTCCTAAGAAGCCCATTGTAGCAATCCTGGCTAAGCAAAATACTCAGTATTGCGAGATGAATTAAAAGTCACATGTACTGGCAGCACTGCAAACTTGGACAAACATATTTTTACATGCTAAAAATACACAAATAAGTCCTGAGATCAATTCCTGTCAGAGGGTGTTGTTGCAACTGCTGCATTACAGCAGTTTTCTGTGATTTTTGGTAGAATGCTTTGCCTATCCTGAATGTGCAGAAAGTCTCTGCAGGCACTCAAGTAATTAGCTCTGTGTGGTTTTCCTTAAGCACTTACAGTTTCAAGTAAGAAAGGAAGAATGCTTTACTAAAAACTGCAAACTGCATGCTAGCTATGTTTGTTTTTATGTTTCCTGATGAAGAATGTTTCCTAACACTCCCTGACTTGGATCCTAAGAGCAGGCTGGTAGTGAGGTGAAAGGGAAAAATGTGTCCTTGTGACCCAAGCCTTCCTTCCACATTCAAGGTAAAGACCTAAGACGGTGAGGGTGGACAGACAGGGTGCCAGAAAAGGCCAGTCTCTCACAGCCAGTAACGGCTGCTTAGCGCAGGGCAAGAACAGGGTTATTCTCTCCCCAAGATATTTTCTAGCAAACTGCAGCTGAAGGGCTTCTTGAGCTTTGCTGTACCTGCATCCACTGAACTGCCCTTGACAGACCTTTCTACCACAAATATAGCCCAGAAGTTGGTTTTCATTTGTTTTGTGTTTCAGGGGTCGGTTGGGGGGGGTTGGTTTTGTTTTTTAATATGCATATTCTTCTAGCATCCAAGGCAAACCAGAACTCACAGCCACAAACTAACGTGCTATTAGAGAAGGTGCTACCCTCTGTGCTTTTTGAATGCGCAGACTGGCTGGGCTCGATGTGTCCATGTGCATGTTAAATGAATACAAAATTGTGAAGGACATGGGGAAGAGGGATGCAGGGACCATGAACTCCCCCAGCTCTCCTGTATTGTCACTGACATTCTACTACCAACAGACAGACAACAAGTCCTAAGGCCTTCTAGCCTATCACCATTTTGCTGGGAATGACTAATTTTCAGGGTTTTGTTTCTAGTCTGTGGCTCTTGGCTTTGTGCAGTCTCCAGGTCTCCCTCCATCCTGATTCCCCCATGATCTTACATTGGTCTGTCTTTCCCAGCTGCAGAAACATTATGGCTACTGGCTGGACACTGACCTGAAGGACAAAGAGGATGCCCACCCTAATAACTGAGTCTTTCACTACAGCAAAATAAGAGAGAAAAAAGGGTGCTCATGAGTACAGAAACAATCTTCTGTGAATGCTCCCAGCTTTATTTACATGCAGCACATCCAATCTGATGCCCTAGCCAGGGTGTCGGAGGAGCAACCTTCAGAGTTCTATGTAACCATTCCAGCTGCCAAATTCATTTTAGCAGTTTACAGCTAACAATCAATCATACGCTACTCAGTTGTTAACTTCTTTTGTTTAGATCATTTGGATAATTAAAGTACCACGAATTCCATGATGTCAGCGGGTCTCAAACAGACCTCCTGCTGGCTCTGCAATCTCTTTCAGAGATCAGAAAATAAAACAATGAATAATACTAGAAGAAGGAGTCCAAGTAACTCATATTTTATGTTTCGTGTTTTCCTAATGACAAGGTCGTATAGTCGGCAGCGTGATCAATGCAAATACAATATGCCTTTGGAAAAAGGCCAATGTCTGCCTGTGGAAAGGGCAGTCAAGGGAACTGTTTCGTAATAATGCATTTTATGGGTAGATAGCAGAGAACGTAAAGCTCTTTACCGAAAGGAGCAAAAGACCAGTGACTCAAGTAGCCAAGTTAAAAAAACAAGTCAATGGCAAGTCCCTGGGTGTGTGTACATGGGCATGATGTCCTGTCCTTTGAACAAACGTCTCTCACTCATGGATACTACATTTGTGTCAGCATCATTTTGCTATGGCTCAGAAAGCCTATCCTCAGCAAATATCTAGAGCTAACAACTGTTCTGCATTTAGTTGATACGCACATGGCCGTGGTAAGCTGGGCCAATCACTGCCGTCTCTGCTAAGACGCAAGCAAAAAAAAAAAAAAAAATTAAAAACCCACAGATGTTAAATTATGTCAGCTTCACTAACCATTCGATGCAATTAATTCTGCAGACTATTTTTGACTGAGTCTACAAAAACGACATCATTCCTTCCTATTGCTGCTTCTTTGCTTTTTGTGGGTATTGCATCTTTCAAAATTGTCACAGACATCACTCAAACGCTGCAGCACACATGACAGCCTCAGCAAGCAAACTCTGCCTTTCTTAGTCCCCTCTGTGGCTTTTCATGATTATGAGGATGAGTAAGACACTTCTTTTGGTCATCAGGAGTCTGTCCATGTGAAGAAGGTTTTGAAAGCAGGTAAGATTCACTATTTCAAGATGTGGATAAAGTGAAAACAGTGGATGACAAAGGTAAAGCTAGGGAAGGATAAAGCGAGGCTGTGGTGAAAAGTAACAAGCTAGAGAAAGATGGACTGCAAAGTCCAGCAGAGCTCTGGGAAGCCTCTGGAAGCAAATTAGAAGTTTCTGATCATTCCTAAGACTCAGCAAAGGGACATTGGGGTTGGGGTTTGTTTGACTCTTGGATTGACATTAATAAGAATACACCCGCTCAGTACTTGGCTCCTTTTTGCTGTCCTAACTACACGCAGGACCCACAGAGGATACGAGGAAGCAGGAGCACTACCCCGGCACTCCAGCAGGACAGAGCTCAAGTTTAATGTGCTCTGATGACCTTAAAATAGGGATCCAATACAAAGGCATGATAGAGTTTGTGTGGAAATGAAACTGCCCACGTAGACAATATTTGTTATCACATCTGCGCACTGCTGGCTCTGCTGCTGTCCACAGGCTACTAGAGTACAATTATATGTTTGCACACTACTGCAATCGATGTGCTCACTTTTTAAGGGTAGGCCCAGAAGTCCAGCATTTTTACAGCCTTGTTGACCACAGGGCCAACCAGATGCACCCCTGTGCAACATGCGTTTCTGAGGGCTCCAGGTCGAGCTGATTCCAGGTCCCAGCCTCAGCCACAGCAGTTACTGCTGCTCTCGCTACAAGGAGCCAGCAACAAGCTGCTGCAGCAACTTCTCTCACCAGATCTCCAACCATCCAGGGATTTTGGGGAGGGTCTAGCTGCTCCTGTTTGCTTAGTCACCTGAAAGATCAGGCATTGAGATGCCTGGACTGCTTTCAGATCGCTGTTGCTCAGCTGTGGGAAGGTTGCTCACCAGTTGTTCATCTCCCCTAAGGACTTCTGTGCTAGAGGTTGTCGCAAAAAAAGGATTCTGTGCTGTTTGTGGTGCCTCACTAGTGCTCCTACAAGACACTATGCTCTGCTTTTTGTAGTTACCAAGTGATGAAGTAGTTATGGGCATCTACAAGCAACGGGTAAAGCTGTTACAGACCTTGGGAAGGAAGCTGAGGACCAGAGAGAAAACAACCACTGGCGGTTTCTTTTGCATTGTTATTTTAAGATGAGCTCTGGAGCCATGTTGTTTTAGTTGGGTCAAACATAAAATCTGCATTCTTTGCCCTCAGAGTTGTGAGGATAGACTAGGTAACATGAATTCTAACAGCTCCTATGCAGAAATTAAATGCAGATAATTCCCCTCCCTTTTCAAAGTCTCTTTTTTTAAGTGTTTGGGTTTACTACTGCTGAAACTTATGCTCACTGGACTTTTCCCCTAAGTGCGGAAAGGCTAAACTAACCTCCTAGTGAGCTGGAAATGGATGCAAGGGCCATAACTAATACCAGAAAGGTAAATCACTGTGACAGTAACAGTTTGTGGTCAAGATGCAGTGTTCAACTTGAATAGAGAAAGAGAGGATGCAAAAAGGCTCTTCCTTTGATTAAGTGCTGGTTCAGAAAGCTTGAACTAATGAAGAGTTGATGTTAAATATGAAAAAATGAGGTTTGAGTTCAATTTCTGTTTGGTTCTTGTCACTGTTTTTTCTGGAAAGCTGATTTCCAGGTTTTAGCTGCAACATCAGTGGTTGCTTTTTTCTGCATTACATGGTCTTTTATATGATTTCTTTTTCATGTGGCTCTCTTCCTTCAGCTGTCTGCAAGCTTCAAAGCTGCTGACCCTGGTTCTCGCATCCCCATGCACAGTGTAAGGTTTATGTGCATTTCATAAAGTGATATCGCAAGCTTCCATTGTTTACTGTGGGCAATTATAGAAAGAAGACAGGAGGAAAGGATAAGATGAGCGGGATTCGGCTAAAGTATATTTACATGTGTTTATAAATGCCTAAGGGAAACATGGGAATGCCTTTGACCAGCCAACCATCAAGATGCAGAAAAGCACCAAGAGACAGATCTGTGTATGGAAACCCAGTATAGTCATTGAACACAAAGCTTAAATAGCCAGTGCTGATCCTTCCTGGCCAACAGAAAAACAAAGAGCTCAACAAAAAATACCCTTACTCAATAACTGTATCCAGTCCTTTATGAGCAATGGGGACCTATCAGGAAAGTGAAATAGGAGGAGCTTTGAGACACGTGTAACTGCAGAATTAAAAAACCCAAACAATTCCTACTTTCCTTGTGTAGCCTGAAGGCCTCCCTCCAAAGCCAGCAGGTTTTCATGAGGTTAGTGCACATTCTGACTGTGAATGACTAATGTATGGAGTATTGCGTCCACTGACTTTTAACAGATTGCCACACAGACCCCAATCCAGTAGGAACTCACTCACTCCATCCTTCCATCCTTTGAATGGAGAAAGGTCATTTGAACACTTGCAAATTCCATACCTGCAGCAAGTAAAACAGAGGCATTATACATATCTGGGATGTAAAACTTGGACCGTAAGAACTAGTGCATGTATACATAAGGAGGTTGCAGAGTGAGGAGTGCTCAGCTTAGCCCCATAGCTAGGCAAAAAGCAGATCCTGCGTTCCTACATGCGCTGCACCTAAGCACTGGCATGCAAGCCCAAAAATGCAAGCCTGGAGCTTGTGGTATTTGCCAGTATCCTTGGAATGGCAGACTTTTCATTTTCTCTGGGGAAGATTAGCAAGGACAAGAGTTTTTGAAGAGTTCCCACCACCATAAACTATTAAATATTTATTTGGTTGGAGCTGTCAGCATCAGGAAAGAACAATTCAGTCAGGGTGTTTGACACATGATGCATGAAGCAGCTGATAACCTTGAAACTGTGGCCCCAGAGGCAGCCCTGCCTTGAGAATTAAAGCATTCCCACAGGATGGAGACAGGATTGAGCAGAGGGAGGAGGGTTGGGAGCATTACTGAGAAGGAGTAGGGTAAAAAGGCTCAGGCAGGGCCAAGTGAGGCTTTGCAGAGAGTAACTGCAGAAGGCGAGGATTCCAACCCCTGTAGGTAGCCCATCCCATGGCTGTGTCCTCTGCAAGAGGGTTTTGTACATGGGCGCAAAATGCTAACAGCCTTCCAGTTTTACAGAGTGGCAAGAAGCTTGTCTTGCTGTAACTTGCTCCCACTCCATCCTTATAAGTAGTGTGGAGGAGTGAGGAGCAGGCACCACGCTTGCCTTCAGGAGCCTTCACAGGCTGGCTGAGCCAGCTCTGCTCATCACCGCTGCGAGAGCGACAGTGGAGCAGCGAACACGCAGCACCTTCCGAAAATAGCTCAGCCAAACATCCTCCTCCGCGCCACTTCAAAAGCACAAACAGCACCTCGTGCTCTCGACTGGCTGTGCCCCCTCAGCCCGAGCTGGGGAGTCCTTGGGAGCTCATCGTGGTCAAGGGCAGAGGAGAGAGAAGGGGGAGAGCTGCTTTCAGGACAGACCAGAGAAAAATGAGTTCGTGCAGGTTTAGCCCTGCAGCTGCTGAAGTTACAGGAAGTTTACTTAGCAACATGGTTGGAATTCAATACTGAATTGGTACTGTGTGTGCCTCTGACCTGGGTGTTTCTTGTAGCAGTTGGCCATGTTTCTGTCCTATCAAGCCTTCCTTCTGTATGCCTGTGTGGAACAGATCAGCTTCTCCTCCTGTGGGTTTCACAGGAAGCCTGGTGCCAAGAGCTCTTTCCCGGGCATACAGAACCTCAAGTTACTGCTGCTAAGCCAAAGCATCCTTCTTTTGGTGGAAAAATCCATCAGAGAGGGCCAGGAAAACTGTGTGGTTTCTGCAATAGCTTTCCGTCTCACAATTTTGAACCATTCTGCCTCTCCTGAGGCTCACAAGCCAGGTTTTCAGCAGAGCAGGATTGCCATGAGTGCTGCTTCTGGCTGCTACCTTTTTGGAGGATCATTTTAAGAGGAAAAATAAGTTGGTATTAATTTGAAGCAGATGCCCAGCTGGTGTCCACAAGTAGGAGCCCACAGTTAGGGCCCCAGTCACACTGGCTTCTTTCTTTCTCTGGATCCCTTTGGCTGCCCAGAGGGTCAAGAGAAAGGAAGGAGAGCTACAGGAAGGTGGCTAAAGTCCAGGTCTCAAAGACTTAAAAATTCCTCATTTGAAATTGCACTGAGCAATTTTGCATCAATTCAGAGTTTGGGCCTTTCCAAATGAGTGTTATTTTTCCACAATGCTTGCAGATTTTCAAAGTTTGGGGGTTTTTTTCCCCCCTTTAGTCCATTTGAAAAACAGCAGCCACCAGAATAAATGGCTAATTCAATCTTCAGGAGCATCCACGTATCCTCTGATAGATTTTTCAGGGAATTTTATGCTGTTTTAACAGGCAAATGGCTGCAATTTTGTGCTATTAGTCCCAATGTATATACAGTGATACAGACACCCACCATACACCACGAAGATGCTTCTGTCTCACCAGAAAGAAGGCTGAGATCAAGGCCAAAGGTGACGTTTTGCTGCTATATAATATTTTTGTGCACCCACAGCAGCTGAGTGCAGCTCAGGTCTCCACATCTCAGGAAGGATGTAGCAGTGTTAGAGAAGGGCAACTAAAACAACCAAGAGGATTGAGAAACTGCCTTGTGAAAAGAGACAAAAAAGGCTGTTTGGAAAGAAAACCGAGGCTGAATATGATCAAGGTTTATGGAAACAATAGGTAAAACAGGAATGTAGAGATATTAATGAAAACTCCACAAAACCAAAAGTTGAGCGTGAGAGCATTTAATGAGTCTAGGAGGAGAGCCATTTAAAACAGATTTTTTTAAATCCATCTTTACACAGAGGGTGGTGAACTTCTGGGCCTCCTTGCCACAGGAGGGCATGGAGTCAGGTATTGCCAGCAAGTTCAAAAAAGTGAGACAAATTCATGGATACCGAAAGATATACACAGGTATGTACCCTCTAGCATCCCTAATATAACAGCTGTGCTTTCTGTGAAAGTTCAAAGAGGAGTGAACTATAGAGAGTGTCCACTCTCCCTGAACAGGATCTCCTGCCATTGCCAGAGACCGGGCAGGGGGCTAGGTGGGTCTCTGATCTGACCCAGTGGGGCACTTCTCGTGTCTTATGTTTCCCTGGAAAAAAACAAAAACAAAACAAAAAACCAACCCAAATATATATATATACACACATATGTATATGTATAGTACCACAGGATGCCCATACTATCCAGCCAGTGGCCTGCCCATTGAAATTATCACCAGAAAGGACAAATGTAACATTGAATTCTGTTCTTCTGGAACGGGAATAAGACAATTTAATGACAAATAAATAATTGCCACAATCAAGGCTACCTGAATTTTGACGGGTGTCTTGTAAATTAAATTGGACGTTTTGTTGCCGGTCACCTTAAGGATTTTAAGCTTCCACCTCACAGAAATCTGTTTTGAGTTCTTTTCCAACAAATAACTACATTAGCAGATTTTAGCTGATGCCTCAACTAGTCTCTGTTCTCAATGGGAAAATTACGTGAATTAAAAATCAAGGCTTTTACAGTTAGGGAAAGATGTGAGTGATACTAGCTTACGGAATAAAAAGAGATCCTTCAGCAGTCAGACCTTGGCTGAAATCCTGCAGTTATGCAAGGTGGGGCTCTTTGAAAGGTCTCAGAGGAAGACATGCCATTCTCACCATGAAAATATGCTTCCAGCAAACAAATTAGAGCCTCTCTGCTGCTTTTGCTTGACAGAAAGGGAAATAAGTGGAAGCCTTTTGGGGATATTGGTGAGAAAAGAAAAAACCAAGAACACCAAAGCAGATGCCCTTGGGGAGACTTGTAGACCAAAACCACAATCTCTATGAAGGAGCAAAATGAAGAAGAGGAAAGAATGAACCAGCGAGCCCCTGGGCCTGCTGCGCTGCTGTTGAAGCAGTATCTAACCATGCAGGCTGTACAGATGCAGTGTATCCTCACTGATTGACACATCTCTAGTCTGTATATTCATTACAGTTTCCTGTATTCTTTCTAATCACCTTCGCAGCAGGAATGTGGGTTCTAACTTGCTCTAATTCACTTGAGACATCCCATTGTCTTGGGAGGCTGCAGGGCAGGAGCTTGTCATCCTTACTTGTCTATAAAATGTCATTCTTTGTTGTTGTCATGGTATTTTACCAGTTGTACAAGTAATTAGCTCCCCATAGACATAGTACTGCCAACCCCAGCAATCTTTAATGGCTTAATTATCAGAGTCTTAAATGAAGAACCATTGCTGTCTGAGCCATTGTGTTTTGCTTTCGCTCTTGTCCACCTTCAAACAAACTTGGAAACAAGCAGTCGAGCTGAGGGGCTCACCACGTCAGCTCTCTGCAGAATGGCAGCTTTAAGGCAAACCATCAAACACTCTGCATCTTGATGCATATCTTAAGAGGAACCATGATTATAAGCATGGATTCAGCCATCTCCTCCAAAACGTACTTATAGTCATCCTATTTGTAGCTGATAGGAGCCTCTCTTCATCCTTCTGTGGCTTCTTTCCCACAGTTTGGTCCTAAGATTGAGCCCAGATCTTAAAGGGTATAAAGATTATTGTCCAGATCCTCTGCAGGGACACAGATTTGACCCTAAAGCCTTTAGGAAACACAGTGTGATTTAGAAGCCAGACCCTTATTGACTTCCAGCATAACTTCTGCATCCAAACCATCTGAGAGCTTCTGAAAGTATCATTTATTTGCAATATTACTAAAGACTAAACTTTTTCTTTCCAACTAAAAGCAAGATGATTTCAATTCATTCCTAATGCGAGTTCTATATTGCAAGTCACATCTAACCTTTAATGGCACTGTAGATCTTGAACAAAAAAAGAGCCAGTTACGAAATGCATTGCTATGAAGTGATATTCTGTGGCAAGTTTAATGGGAACAGAGGAAAATGCAAACTTTTGGATCAAAATCAGAAAGAAGCATCAGTACATCCTCTATCTTACAAACATGCAATGCCTTCAAATACAGAGGCTGCACTCAGTTCTTTATTGCTGCCTGTCCTTTCCTAGCTAACAAACAACTGCATGTTTAGCAAGGGTTCACTGTGACACACCTGGATCTTTTGTTGTTACAGACGCTTCTGTAAAATACTCCCCCCAGAATTATTTTTAGCTTGCTATCAGCATATTCATTACAAGCAGATTGGAACATAGCCACCTACTTCATAAACAAATCAAAGAAAGGGGAAAAAACCCAAACCCTGAGTCACACCCTTGTCTTCCTGACAACACCGAGCCCAGCATTACACACCAGTGCCTTAGTAAGGGGTAGTTAATCTGTCTTTGGAGTAGGTAGCATGACACTGAATTGCCAGCCAGTTTACTCACAGCCCAGCAGAGAATCTGTTGTAAATAAAATGAATAGACTCCTCACCTCCCTAATAAGCTCCAATATCTGCCATCTATTCCTGATAATTCATCTTTGTCTGCTGTAAAGTACACGTCACCTGCACCCCACTCAGGAACAGTAAACACTTACTCATTGTAATGGAGAGGATTGCCTCTGGCAGATTAATTGCTCTGATTCCCCTCCTCCCTGAGTAAAACACAGTTTCTCTATTCTGTCTGGATATTTTATTTCAGTACTTCATCTAAACGCTTGGCAGAGGGGCAAGTGCCCTAGACACTCCTTAAAACTGCAAGACCAAGCTCCTCATTTTATTTAGTATTTTTGTAGGCTTGGGTTAAATAAATAAAGTGCTTTACAGAGCTACAGTTTCAAGGAATCCTCTCTGTTATTTTTATTTTTTTATGGTTTTGCTTAATTTCCTCTCTTTTTTTTTTTTCTGTTAAACCAGTTATGTAACAAAAACCTTTCAAGAAGATATTCCTGTTCTTGGCTGCTGTATTTTTGCAAAGTCCTCCCAGAGGAGGCAACTTGATTTACTTCTGGCCATATCACTGACCTTGATCAAGCCTGGCACCTGTGATGGTGAAAACACTGCATGGTCCGTATCAGCCCTGTGCTTACTTTTGTGCTATACCAGAACTAGCACGAGCTGCAGCCGTGTAGTAGGCTGAAACGCACAAAATGGGCTTTTCATAGCTCTATAGGAGGACTTGCTTGTCCTTTCTGGAAACCTGGCAGGGAATTCTGGGAAGGCCATGGAGGACCACGGGTGGTCTCTGGCAGTAGCCTGCAGCCACTCTACGAAGCAGTGTCATATGCCCACCTGACCACATGAGCCAACTGATCCAAGCTACAGAAGGGTTTTGGTGTGCAGATGGCAACTAAAGTAGGGCAACACCTGTGCTCTAACACAAGTTAACATTGCAAAGAGAAACACTTTTGAAGATAAAGGACATTTGAGAAGCCATATGACGGTGACAAAGAAACTGGGTAGTAGCATTAGAATGATCTACCATCAGCCCCAAATGGGTCATGCTTCAATGAACTGTAGGTGAGCATCCATGTGGTTTACTTTAGCGATCTGCAGAATGGTGCTATCATTTCCTTGTCTTGCAGAGGAATTAGGTACGGGTAGTTCAGCACCACAGGATTTGCAAACCTTTTTGAAAAACCTTTGGGTGGACAGTGCGCTGTCACATGTGCAACATTTGAGTCCTGTTCTCAATATTGCCAGCACATATGCACAGGTAGCCTCAACTGATGGTGCTTTCTGCTTTCTCTGCAGTGACAATGTCAGTTCCACTTCATTGGTACAGGATGCAGGCACCATCTGAATCACAAATCTTCCTCCCAGCCCGTGTACCTCAGCATGGAAGGGTGAGCTCCAACATGAGAGGCAAAGCAACCCTTTGCCTCTGGTCCCTCACATCAGCACAGCTACAGAGTTGATCACCTAAGAGATGCGAGTCTGAAAGACGGAACTGTGCCCCAGAACACCACTGTTCCATAGCCCATGAGATCAAAATGAGAAGCTGGTGTCTTCCCTGGTTGTGCAGACAACCCTAGGAGCTGGGGTAGCGCTTATATCTACCCTACTCTTTCACACAATTGAATAACACTCGTTTTGCTACCAACTTGTCTTTGTCGCTTGCCTAACTTTATTTTCACAACGGTTTGTAGCCATCTCCTAGGGAGACGGTCTGCAGCCTCTGAGCGTCACGTGATGCAGCAGAGAAGTTCTGTGTTCCTAGTCAACACAGCAGAAATGGCTGCTGGTGCAGCAAGCTGGACCCCTTTCTGGCAGAATACACCAGGCTGCTGCGTAGGACGCAGAAAGCTGGCTCTGCCGAGGCAGCACATCTTGCCCCTGTAGGCAGTGGAAGGATGCCTCATACGTCTCTGTACAAGATACTTGCTGCATAGTCCAAGAGCACTGTGGTTTTTGCCTGTGATGTGAAACATCACTATACGGGATATACTAAGGGATTGGTAAGGATGATTCCTGTGCCTTAAAGGGCACAAGGAAATCAGCGCGTGCTCTAGGAAAATGTTAAACTAATAGACTGTTGGATGTGTAGGATGACAGGGTTGAGCTCTCCTGGCTGGTCTGTACACGGCCCTGTGCTGCCTGTCAGAGCAGGTGTTCCTTTCCTCCTGACAAAGGAACAGGCATGGCTGCCAAAACAGTTGAGGAAAAAGATAAATATTTTTTTAAATAGTACTCTGAGGTCTGAGGACCACGGGACAATTTTGAGGAGATTCTGTCCCAAGGGTGGTTGGTCTCTGGAGGGTTTCCTGCCAGTCCTCCCCAGGACCACTCATAGCACAAGGGGTGCAGCCCACTGCTCTCATGGTGCTGCTCTCTGAGCGACTCAACTTCAAAGCCTTGGCGGCAGGGTAACGACCGGCACTGTTAGCTCACAAACACCAAGTCCAAACACCAGTTGAGGCTTCTACGCTGTGGACAATGACACCTTCTGGAAACAGGCAAGCTTCCTATGAACTTCTGAATGTTAAAATCCTCTTATAAAATCTAATAGGCTTCGGAGAAAGCCCAAGGGCATATTTCAGAGCACTTTGGATTTTAGCCTGTTTCAGCCTCTACTGCCAGCTATCCATCTGTCCTGCTAATGTACTTCATTATGCAGCTAGGTAATGAGCCTACAGCTCCCTTACTGGTGGGATTATAATTGCAAGGGGACAGGGAGACAAACGTGTTATGTGGGACTCAGAGGGGAAGGACCATAGGGAGATTTTCTCATTTTTCATTCAAACCCAGTTAGAGAACATATCGTTCCAGTGAAGTTATCCCCATTAGTAAGAAATATGTCCCTTTTTCTCACCATGGGGAAGCTGAACTCTGGTTCAGAGGAATTGCC
This sequence comes from Eurystomus gularis, assembly GCA_013400335.1. NCBI lineage: Eukaryota > Metazoa > Chordata > Aves > Coraciiformes > Coraciidae > Eurystomus > Eurystomus gularis. Next base: position 63,009 of record VZZY01005637.1, read on the forward strand.
ATAGGGGCTCTCAGAGGTGATGTCTCATCAACATGAAGTTGTATCTCTGGATCTGGCCGTGCTGCCGCAACAGAGCATGGGAACAGGCAGACCGATCAGGGCAAGAGGAACATGCTTTTTCTATTATATTTTCCCTGCATATTAAAAGGCAGAGATTTTAGATGCAGAGCTTAGAAATGCACCAGCTCCAGCAGTCGCAGCTTGCCTTTTGTTCATGCCTGGCAATGTCTCAGCTGGCACAGGTGGCTTCTTAAGGTCCAGCCAGCATGGACAGGAGACAGGAGGATCAAGCTTTGGCCAAGCGCCTGCCCCTCTGCAGCTCCCCTCACCTTTCACCACTCTCCTCTTGCTGCCTGAAAAGATCCCTGCAGGTCCCATTTACACAGGTCAGCCTTTCCTGGGCTGCTTTGGAAATTTCCCCTTTTGCAAAGGAATGATAGCAGGAGCCACATACATCCATTACCAACCTCTACCATCCCCTACAGTGGGTAGAAACTGATCTTTGTAGTGGTTTATGGCTTTAAAAGCTATTGTGCTTTCAGATGATTCCTTGATTTTAGCCGCCTGAGTCATTAATGACCTGACTGTTTTGATTTTAGTGGCTTATATTTTGTCTTCCATGGAATGGCATTGCCTAGTGGGTAGGCAGTTTGCCATCTAAACTCCTGAAATATAAGAGAGTTGTTTTGTCTTGGAGCCATGGTGGGGAAAGAGGATTTGATTTTATTTTTATGACCAGTCTAAATATCTTCATATCAGATTTTGACATTTCAAATGCAGAAAGGGCTGCCTTTGAACTCCACTCGGCTACTGAGAAATAGCAGAAATGGCTGCTTTATGTCACCAAGGTGTCATCTTCTACAGATTTCTAATAAGGTTTGGATACTGTGAAATTGCAATGTCAGATTAAGTTGACTGTTTCCAAGTATGTTTCTCATGTAAGTGCTTGCCTTAGTTTAAAAAGAGTAGCTAAGCTGATATTTCAGTAATTCTACATTTCTCTTTGATTGTGAATTCTCATCATTATAACAATCAACTATAATATAGTCATGGGAGCACAATTATACAAAGCCAAACATTAAAAAAAAAAAAAAGAGAAAAGAAGATTATACACACGCTGTATTTCTGGAAGTAGACAAGAATAATAGAAGCTGAAAATTGTCAGCAACTTCGACAATAGAAATCAGAGCCTTCAGGAGAGGCACACAAGTACTGAGACTTCTGAAATGAGAGGTTACTCAGAAAAGAGCTCGATCCCAGTGTTTTTCTCCAGGGCACATGGAGGCTGACCCCACGAGCAGCTCAGGTCTCCTGGCAGTCGGAGCACTCTAGTTTCAAGGTAAGAGTCTCTTTCTCTTACACTGTGCTCCAAATGGAATTGAGTTTCCTCTAAGCTTTATGCTTGATGGAGCAAAACAATGTCCTAATTGTTGAAAGATTGACTATTGGCCACAGTAACTTAAAAAAAGAGAAAAGAGTCTGAATCATTGTCTTTTTTCTCTATTTTAGACAAAAAAGCTTATACTCAGACTGGCTTTAATGCCACCAAACAGGCTTAGTGTTAGCTGTGGCTCTGCCGTTAAATATAAGCTTGTATCCAGCGCCATCAAAGAAATACCCCCCTCAGAGACCCCCATTCTGCAACGAGACCACTCTGCTGGGGAAAATGTTGAAGAACAATGCTTGGGCAGAAATAAAAGGCCAAACTGCTGCGGCTGCATTGCCTGAAAAAGAGAAGCCCATGCTGAAAGAACGAGGGCTGCCTTGGACTGTTTGGACAGCTATTACCATGCCGATAGCAGGAAGCAAAGACAAGATATAATTCCACCAGTAGCTACCCAGTGTAATAGATTACAGTGGTGATCATGGTACCAAAGATGCATTTATGCTGTATTCCGCTTTTCCATTAGGAGAGATACCTGATTTTGTTCATGTTTGAGAAAATAATGCTATTTACTTGTAGATTGGGTTAATAAATAGATGTTCCATACCATGTGTATTCATACTGAATGATTTCTTTAATGAACTCATCACAAGCTCTGTGAACTTAGTTATCTCCTCATGCTTTGTACACAATAAATCTTACATCTAATGACCACCACTCTTCAGGCAGATGTTAAATATCAAATGCCTAGGCCATGATGAACAACGACACAGGCACCCACATACCCAGCATTTAAACCCAGAAAGTCCCACTGTCCATTCACCTTGGCTTGCAGAGCCTCGGAAACCAGAAGCAGAGTGTTGACATCCCTAGGAGGTACCTCACACAAGGCAGCATCTCTGCTTTGCCAAGCTGGCCTAGGGTTATGGAGGGCTTGGGATGCCCTACATGGCAGGGCAGCAGCTCAACCTCTTTCATTGTACAAGTTATTTCTCACCTCACTGGGGCTTTGTGTGTGTTCTAGCAAATGTCTCACAGCTTTGGCAGTCTTTGCACATGAAGAGAGAACGATCTTCACCTGGAAGGTTGAAGCCAGGGACTCTAAGCTTTTGGATTTTCTTTTACATTTTCAAGTTCATTTTTCATAGGAAGAGTGAATGACCCCCATACTCATTTTCCCCTTGATTTCCCTCAGCTCAGGTTGTCCTTTGTCCTGTCTGAGCTAAAAACAGAATCAGCAAACATGCCAGAGCAAGTACCACCACCATTTCCTTAATCCAAACAAGCAGAGTTTAGTCCTACTGAGAATTACTCTAGCCAAGCCAAACTGCTTTAGACCTGTGTCGAAGGCACCAAATGCTCTCAGACAAAGCAGGAAGCCCCTCAGTGCCAACACTGCTGAAGTCCAATCTGCCACAGATTTGCATCCTATAGCCTTTAGCCTTCCCCACCATTTCTCCCACATTCCATTCTTGACCCTTCCCAGTCTTTTCCACACCCACCCCCTTCATGCCTGTGAGGGCAAGTCCCAGCAAGGGCAGGTTGGAGAGGATGGCTATGCCAGTGGGCTGGCTGGGAACTGCCTTTGGCACGACTGGGGCTGAATTATTGCTGCCTACCTGCTAGCGGCAGGCTCGTGAGCGAGTGTGTGTGTGATCTACCCACATGCCAGTGTTGTGAGTTATCCTTCACAGCCCTGGGACCTCTGCTCCCTCTCAAGTTTGTTTAAAATTAGCATATGGATGTAAAAGGTAGGAGCGCTTGCGTGTGAGGGGCAGGGAGGGTAGGGCTGCAGAGACGTAGTTGTGTAAGCATAATTCACTTAGGAAAATGGGCTAAAAATAATAAAGCTACATCATCACATTCTTTCACAATGCTTCAGAAGAACTGGAGTGGTGCTTACAGCTGCAACGAACCCCTAATAAAACTAAAGAGAAGTAGGTGAGGATGGAAAAGCAACCTCTGTGTCCTACTCACTCTGCCAGGCAACGCTGGACCAGGGCGCTGGAGCCCCTTGCCCCATCCCGCTCCACTCATCCCCACCTACCTGCAAGCTGCAGCACGGGTGCTGAGCGAAGTCCTCCCCACTCGGCTCTGGGTTAGCACACAGAGACCTCATTAAAACCTCCTCTCAGCTGAAGGGCTTCCCTGGCCTCCTTAAGCAGGTTTTTGAAGACAGCTTGTCAGCAGGGTTGAAGCCAGGTGTTAATCTGTGTTCCCCCCAAGCACACTGACTAATTAACTAAGTTCACAGGCTGGTTCTCTGGGAGCTCTGCTTGCATTTATGTGAAGGAGGAATATGACCCTTCAAGGAAAAGAAAGACTGTAGGAATAGTAGGACTGTTCAGACCAAAGCTTTGCTAAAGTTTAGAGCAGCCGAATACAAAATTGTGTGCATATTCACCCCTGGTTCTGGCTTTTTTAAACACTGTTGCCCAAAGATAACTATTCCTGTTATCAGTAACTTTTAGAATTTTGTGGTTCGGGAGCTTTTGCCGATGGAGGTGGCTGGCACATAGAAGGAAGGCTCCTGCTGCAAAGAGCTGACACGCAGAGGATAAGATAGAAAGGAAAGGAAGATACAGATAAGATAGAGACCATAATGAGCTGCTGAGACTGTGGCGGTCAGTACAGCAGGACGTGGCCTCAGCACACCAGAAGCTGAATCACTGCCAAACACTGTGTAGCAGGGTGTAGATACGGGCTAAGCAGCATCTTCTTCAGCAGATCCTGCAGAAAGAGAAGAGAGAGGCTTTGGCCACGGGGACCTGACACAGCCTTATAGGAGAAAGTGCTTGGCTGAACATAAACCTAGAGGGAAATGGCCAGCATGAGAGTCAAGCTCTTCATGAGTGATGAGCAGGGAAGAAAGGCCACTTGTTTCTCCGCTCCCATTTTCAGCCCCATCCCGTGCGTGGAACTACCGTGGCAGTGCCAAAGGTGATGGGACTGGGACTGTGGCTGAGCTGCTCCAGCACCAGCTGCAGCACTTGTGCTTGGGGACTTTGTCTTCCCTGCTGAACATTTGCTGTACCTAAGATGGGCAGGCAATTTTAGGATGAGTTACAGTTAATTCCTGTTCTGAAGCTATGTTTTTCTATGGGGACACTCAGCTGGTCCCATCCCCTAAGCAGTAAGGGATATTGCTGTAGCAGGGACTCTTATGTCCCTCATTTATGTCCATCTCCTGGGGGTGTGTTTATGGCAGGTTGGTTGGTGCAAAGGACTTGAACACCATGCTGGGTGCCTGTGCTACAAGGGACCTGAAGGGAAACAAGACACATGCTTTCTGGCAAAGAGAGGAAGAAAAGGCTGACAAATCATGTGGTGTGAGGCTGTGAGGGCGGCAATAAAAAAAAGGAATGAACATTTCTTTTTGACGGAGCCATGTTCCAATGGCTAAACAGGCTTTATAGTCAAGAAAAAGCCACATTTACACTGCAGTAGAAAATAGCGAGTGTACACTTTTATTATCTCATTAACACCCTCTCCCCGCCTCCCTAGGATCATTTGGCTCCGAGTCTGGCAGCAGGGTGCAATAATGTTCCCAGCAAAAACAGCTGGCGTGGAGACGGGATATTGTTTGAAATGGCCTGAGAGACGTCGTCACCAGGTGGCATTTCTCAGCTCTATGCAAACGCCGTGCTTGAGTAAGGCGGTCTAAGAAAAGACATAGATTAAGAAAAAAAGTGAAGCACAACTTAGCGAAGAGAGGATTTGTAGCTGAAACCTCCTTTTCAGTGAAGATGGAAGGGGAGGGAGTAATAAACAGCTCTGTTAAGCTAGTCTGTTGGCTTTAAACCAAGGTAATGAGGCATGCGGGTGCTTTGACAAGGAGCCAGAAACTGCATTTTGCCACCGATTTGACTTCTACCTTTTTTGTCTCTCTTAAGCTGACAGTAAATTCCTCACAGTCCACTGAGCATATCAAAATGGAGCTCAGGCTAGGTCTAACGCACTGTTAATTGGGAATATAACCTTTTAAAGTACTACAAGGAAAATAATTCACTTAATTAAATATTTCCATTTGTGCAAACCACCCTCTAGGCAAATTGCACCACCTCTTCCCCTTTTGCACGCACAAGATGTAGAGTAAAAATGGATATGCTCATTTTTTAGCCCCCACACAGTGTTTCCCATGGTTGCTCCTCTCAGCTGTCCTTTCTAGAGCTACTTGGACAGGAGGGAAGATTGCTCTACCAACTGGATTCAGAGAAGTGGGGTGGTGAGCTCCTGACTCTGCTGCCCACTTGTTTTGCAGTCCTGGACAAATTCCTTAACCCCTCTCTGCAACAGCTTTTCCATCTATATGGCCTGGAGACCAGCACTGTCCTTCCACCCCATCATTCTGCTCATTGGTTAAGTGTCCACAGGGCAGCGTAGACCTCCTTTGGTAGGAGATGTTAGACAGAAGACGATTAAGAGTTTGTTCAGGCCAGAGCCCTGCCGATCTGCTCCTTGGATAGGATATTGTTCAGCTCTCAGAACCCTGCCTTTGGAGGATTGCATGCAGCATGACCCACCACCTGATCCAAGTTGGATGACCATACCAGGGAGCCACTGGTGGCCTGCATTGGCAGAATCCCTGCAGGAGAACAGAAGTACACAGGAAAACAGACACAGTCATTTTGTACAAATCTGTCTGACGCTTTAGAGAATCTCACCATAAGAGAAAACTTGGGTTTTGTCCAGAAACAAGCCTCCTGAAAGGAGAGCATCAAATCTTAACCCCTCTTGCAGGAGCACTTTCTCCTCCAGATGCAGTACTGTCACAGCCAGACTGAAAATGTCACCACTGGGCTTCTGGATCCCTTTCGTGAGATGAACACAAAGTTTCCACTGGAGAACAAAGCATGTTAGTGATTATTTAATAACCCCCTCTAACTTGCAGTACTTGCTGTGCAGTACACAGGCTCCTTATAACTAAAAGGTGCCTTGCAGCTAAAAGATTGAATCAAAACATACCTGCATCTTTGTGCACAGTAGCTGTTCAACCCACACCAGGTCCTCAAGCAGTTCCTAGTGGCTGTATTTTGTCCAAGGGCACGTCTGTGCTACCTCTGCTATCTGCTAATGTTTCTTCTTTATGACTGGAAAAATTTCCCCATGTCTGTGCATTCCACCTGCCTTCTGCTAGGTACTACCACAAATATTTACAACTGATGGCTTGCAAGTGAGGAAGGCGCAGCAAGTCATGCGCTAGATTTGTTTGTACTGCTTGCAGACGTGTTAACTTGCTGTCTCCTGCAAACACTTCAAAGGCTGGGAGATGCTGCCTCCAGCGTCCCCCATCGCAGCAGGTGATGGGAGCCCACCTTGGCCTCAGGACATGACATGCACAGCCCTGCTCCGGGGGCTGCTGCGAACACCAGGTTTGAACGTAGCACCAAAAGTGCTTTGGGGCATCCTGAGCTGCCAAAGAATGGTGTCCTCAGCTGGCAGGAGATGCTCGCCTTGGAGTTTGCTCACTCCTCACAATAAGAGAGCTGGCCAGCTGCAACACAGAAACTGCGCTTCAAACAGCTTCCTCAAAAACAAGGAAGAAAGGGATTATTTTTTTTGGCCCGTAATGAAAACAAAGGGGAAGTGAGAAAGTCATATTTATGATCTGGGTAGAACTTTTACGATGCACTCCAACAGGAAGGCTCTTCAGGACACCTATTTTTTGCTGTGTTCTGACAGGGAGCTGTGTTCCTAACGATGTTATAAACTCGGAAGAGACCAGGGTAATCTCCTTGCCTGACCTCCTGCCCCATGCAGGCCACAGAAGAGCCCAAGTTCTTTCATATCTAAATTTATTCTACATGAAAATTAATCTGGAATAACTGCTGCAAAATTTATCTTTAACAGCCCTCAGAAATAAAAAGCCTTCAGAAAAACAGTGTTCTGCTGCCCGAGCATAGCAGTAATTATTTGATTTTATGGGACATTTCAGACCCTTTCATGGACGGCTGTTATGAGTTGTCCTTCCCGTGCCTGTTTCTGAGTGAGTTTTAAGCACATTAATTGATGCCACACGCTGCCTCCATAAGGAACATGTGAGTCATTTGGCAGATCATGTGAAGACAGTTGGTGAGTCTCAGCCTCAGTCATAGTGGAGAGAAGTCAACATCACAGGGCACTCTCAAGTGTCCATCACGCAGCTTCAATGGCTGGGGATGCCCCCCACTTTAAAGAAGACCCTCACTACAGAGGTTTATGTAACATCTGGATAGATGCTTCTGGTCTCTGGCCCTGTCAGTGTGGCACCTTTCACTGGCAAGGAGCTGGAGCTAAATTTAGGATTCAATGGAGAAACAAACTTTCCAGTGCTCTGATTGCCTAATTGCTCTTTACTGCCTGAAGTACAATGGCTGACAGCTAAAATGGACTTTGAGGTGTTGCCTACAGAGCCCTGTAATGGTTTCCTGCTTTTTCTTTCTATTTTCAAGCTATTTTAAGTTGTTCTGCCTTTCCTGGACTGCCCAAGAGGAGTTGTGTTGTGCACTTCCATCAGCTGATTCTGGGAAATGTCAGTTATGCTGTTCTTCTGTTAGTAATAGGTTTCTTGAACAATTTAAAAATAGCACAGAATGAAACATTTCCATCTTCTCTCTTCTGAAGGAGAACTGAGGGGGAGTTAACTCCTTTCTGCTTTGCTGGAGCAAGAAGTTGCAGAGCGTTCAGATGCTCTGGAGCTGGAACCAGCTACTGGTGCCGGCAGAGGCAACACGACAAGGGCGCCTGGCCGGAGTCTGAGCTAAATAAGGCTCTGTCTGTTGTGGGAGCTGCCGACAGTCCCGCCACATGTGGCAGCCGTGCCAGTGCAGGACATGGCAGGACTGGGCATTGAATGCTCACCTGAGTCTCTGCTGCCTTCACAGCTCACCCAAAGGGCTATCCAGCCCGTGCCCATATACATGGCCAGCTGGTGCTGATCATGTTAAAGCTCCTCTCTGTGAACTGCTTCACCACGTTAACCCTAGAGCCTAAACCTAAGCAGGGAACTACATCTCCCAGTCCTACAGTACCATCCCATTCTTAACCCTTGTTGGAGCACCTCATCACTGGCTGCTTCATCTATGCATTTTGTTCATTGGTGTCTTCCTTCTCAGCTGTTCAGCTTCTTGTTAACCTCTGGTCCCATTTTGTTTTGACCTTTCAGCATCTTTTCCCTTTCTTTTTTCTGGTCCTCTCCCTGGCTTGTTGCTTTTTTGCTTCTCCATCGCTGACATCTCCTCCAGAGGCACCTTCTCATACACTTCCCATCTGAAGGCAGCTATAAAGACAGTCATCTATGGTGCTGTTCCAGGGAGCTGCTTGGCAGCAGCCTGCTGTGATAAACCTGCATCTACATATGTTAGAGGCAGAGGGAGAAGAAAGATCCTTTTATCACCCGAGTGGCAGAAGCGTGTACTTATCAGACACGTCTTCCCCTATCCTTTTGCACTTGCCATGCACTTTTCCTCTGGTCTGTGTCCCCTTTGGGACTACTCTGGTAACCACAAGATTGGGAAATACTGTTTCAACCACAAAATGCAGCTTCCTCTTTCAGATGACAATTAACTTTTCCCTGGTGCTTCTGGACAGCCTAGAAACATTTAAACAACAACTGTTCTTGGTCTGCTTGTGTAAGCACCTCCAACTTGCCCATGTGGTGGCTCAGATTTTTTCCCTGGACACTTGTCTCCTCCAAACCTCTGGTGCTGAGTGCAGCCCCTTGCAGCTTTGTTTTTCCCTTCGTGTGACCCAGGTTTTCCAGGTGGAGGGGTTGGTGCAAACACACAGATGCAGATCGCCCACATCATCTGCAGTTTGAGGAACAGCAAAGGTCAGTAAGAGTTTACTGGTACATGGTGGTGGTGGAGGGTTGAAGAGGAGAAACAATTATGCAGTTGATTACAGATGACTTGGCCCAGTTCTGGATGAGGTTCAGTGCCACCTTTGCTCTGTGCCACCTTTGCTCTGTGCCACAGGAAGGCTACACAGGAGAGGGTTTGCTTTGGAGCCCACCTCACTGAAATGAACACAAATATCCCTCATGAGTCTGGGGCTATTGGGCATCTCTTTTCAGATAGCTATCTAGTGGTACATCAGGACTTTAAAGTCCTTCCAGAATGGTGTTATCTCATTTTATTTTCTTCCTTTTCTCATGGGCAAGTATTACTTGTGGTAGGTCACCCTTGCTTTCTCTGCCTGCCCATAACTGCTTTAAAGCACTGATTAGATGGCTATAAATCACAAGGGATCTATGGTATTTTCAATCACTCTGAGCTTTGGCATGATAGCTGAGGTCTTGAATGCACTCTCCAGCAAATCTACTCGATATTGGTTTCTGTTTATTCAGCAGTGATGTTGTATCAAACTTTCTGGAGCACTCTGACAGAGATTGAAGTTTATTAAATAAAGTCTGGAGAGCAGAGCCAAATTTCGCTGCAGCCAAGTTATTCAGTAAGACAGCAAGTTGGGTAGCAAAGCAGAAGGATAACTCGTCTCTGTGTGGATGTTGGGCTTGAGAGCTTGCATCTGCTCCGTCTGCAAATGCTGTCACGTGCAAGGGTCTGTCCTGGGCAGGAATTATCTGCACTCGCTGCAACCCAGAGTCTCAACCTTAGCTCATGTGAAGTAGACACCTGTGTGCTTTTTCATCTCCACTTGAAAATAACATTGGCCAAGATGTATTTTCCACCAAATAAAGATCCTTACAGACATGAGGAGAAACAGTAACAAATCGTGCAAGAAAATATTTTCCAGTGGGAAAATACTAAGTTCCTAATATCTTTCAGAAACAACCTCTTTTCCATGAATTTTCAAACAACATGATGGAAGGTTTCCAAAGTTGCTTGGCAAGCGGCATTGCATCAGTACCACACATGGACTTTCCTGCAAGTCTCCTTGCTCCTCAGGAACCCACCAATATTTGACACACTTCCCCGGTCCTCCCCTGAAAGAAATGCAATAGCTGGGAACGTGGGGCTTTTACATTCTCTGATAAAGTGTTTCCTGGGAGATACAGACTCGGGAAGCCCTTGACAACCGCTGACTAAAACTAGCATGGTCCTTGTCATCTCCACCCCTCTTTACAGCTGAATATCTGTACTCAAACCTCTCCACTGCAGTGGCAGAGATCGTGTGACTTCCAAGCAGCTACTCCAAATCTCTGAAGCATGTTTCACCAAAGGGAAAAAATAAGTAGCTATATCTGCAGCATGAATTTCCCATGATTTCTGTTTCCTGGGTAATTCTGAAAAGTATTTTCATTTAAGCACTGGAACAAAACCAAGAACGAGGGCTTTATAAAAACATTAAACCCCAAGTTTCAAGCAGCCCTTTGCATGTGTATGTTCTCTGCCACACTTGATGCTCCCTGCATAGCAAGACTGGGGAGGTCTTCTCAGTCCAGCTTTCCGTGAGCTTTGTTTCCTCAGTAGCAGGAGTTGTGCTGCTCTAGATGGTTGAAGTATGTTTGAAAGTGCTTCATACCTGTTCAAAATCCCCCAAGAACACCACACACTGGTAGCCTTCCTGAGTGGCCAGGAGGTGACTGCTGCAGGGCTGTGCTGGTGGCTCTTCTTTTGGAGGTTTGCTGCAAAGCCTTAGCCAAAGCACTTTAACGCTGTGTGCCAGGCTCTCGGGCAGTGTATTAGCAATAGCACAACCTGCCTCACATGAAGAAGTCGGGTGAAATTCAATGTTTATAAAGCACGAGCAGAACGTCCCAAGGCAGCATAAAATATTACCTTTTTTCCTTTATTGGCACTCACAGGAACAGTTAATGCTTGGTTTGGATAGAGCTGATGGCTCTGCATTGTTGTTCATTGTTTATCATCTCTAGATGATTTTGGTTGCAAATCATTTGGCTGGTTTCTGGTTTGTTTTTTTTTTCTCTTTCGCAGATGGCGAATGGTGTCCGTGAAGCATGACACCCTTGCAGGCATCTGACTTACTGCAAGGCAGGAAGCTCGAGGACCTTAGGGGATAAAATGACCCTCGTTATTAATTGACCTCTAATTTTCATGGACCGATGCACTGTGATTTGCTCAGTTGTCCCCAGTACAAACTCTACCTGGGTCTCTGCTTGAAGACTGTGCTGCTTGCGAGAGGAGTCTGTGCCAGTGATGGACCAGCACACTAAGAGCGTAATTTTATTGCTGTGCTACTTAATGTTCATGGGAATAAGCCCACCACTGTAATTTTATGTGTACAGAAACATGCAGAAGCTGCATTTCTCCAGCTGATGTCCTGTTTTTTCCGGGGTGGATGGCTAACAGAGCTGAGCAGCTCCTGCAGCTGCCAATGGAGGGTGTTTCCAGCCCCAAGACACACTGAATCAGTCAATGTACCATTCTCCTCCACTGCCTTGTTAGCAGTTAAAAACTAAGAAAACACAGTGTCTTCCCCAAACATCTGCCTCATTTGCCTTCCTCCCTGCATAGCAACAGCCCCCGCCGCAGACTCGCCCTCATTACGGCAGCTTGGGGGGAAGCGTAGGTCAAATTCTTCTCGCATAACGAGCTGCAACCCTGTGATCTTTAATAGGATTATACTGGGGGAAAAAGACAGGGCTCAGCCTTGTGATTGCAGAGCAACTTATGATTCATGGACATCAGGGTACTATCTAGGGACATCCTGGATGCTGCCTCCTCCTCCCATTAAGATCTTTGTTGTGCAGAGACACAGGGTTTGTTCAGCTGTTCCTGACCTCAGTTCCTGACCCTACACAGCCAGCACAGTCCAGCTGCCGGGGGCTAGGCTGAGTTCAGAGCAGGATGGAGCAACCTAGTGAGAAGAGAGATGACCAAGCATGCTCTCTTGGGGTTTGTGCCTTGGGGTTGACTGGCTTTTGGACTGAATCATAGTACAATTTGGTCTTATCTCCTCCTAGTCCTGTAAAATACTGCTGCTTTTTGCCTTGCAGCTCTGCCCTGGAAGAGTACTTTGGTGACAACCTGCAGGCTGGCGTGTGCTGCAGCTCTGGTGACTCTCTGAGGCAAAGCTGGGAATGATGCCTCCTCACTGCAATGCAACTTGTTTTGGTGAAACCTACAGGACCCTTGCTAATTTTGAGCCCCCCCTTAGTCAAGTTCAGCTGAAATTGGCTAGCAGGCTCAAACATGAGGGTGACAAATGGGTTGTCCACAAGCTCACGTAAAACTTTCCTCCGTGGGAAACAGGTCTAAAACATACCTACAACTAGGTGAAGCAATGCAATGTGTTAGGAAGAGGGGCAAATTCACAGGAGAGAGCCAGAGCACGTGCAGAGGCACATGCCCTTCTCCCAGGAGCATCCTTATGGACCACACTCACAGCCAAAAAGCCCATTTCCACTCCCAGTTAAAAGCTCTTTCCTCCACGTATGATGGGCTTGCACTGAAGAGTAAAGACCTTGGCAACGCTGAATCATGCATCTACCACCTCCCACCGTCACTAATGCACTGTACACCGCTTAGGAACGAAGGTTCAACGTTTCTAGAAATAGAGTGAAATAAAATATCATGTCATCTGCCTGAAGATTCAGAAGCCCACGTGTTCTCCCACACATGCTGCTGTGAAGGTACTGCGATGGTGTTTTGGGCAGTCCCCTGGCTGGTTCTTCAGTAGCAGACTAGATTGCAGCTCTGACTCCTGAGCAGGACCACGGTTCAGAGACAAGCGCTCACATCAGCAGCATTTACCAGGGGTAGTGGTCCTTTCTGCACCAGGTGAAGCTTGTGTGTGTTCCAGACAGAGACTGGAACCAGGACTGTACTGGTACAATCAGTACAGCCTTCATTTGTCTTCTGCAAGATGGGATGATCTTTCTGTAACCAAGCCTGAATACAAGCCCCTGCCTTCTCAACCTAGCCCACCCCTTCACTGCAAAATACAAACGTTGGTAAATAAAATTCCTAACGTATCCTAGGAGGGAGAAGAGTCTCTCCAGAAAGCGTCTATTTATATAATCTCTGCAGTGCTCAGATACCATGGAAATCAGGAAAGAATAATACCTTGGCGAGCCTGTTGCATTGCAGCTTTATGTATCGCTCACTGTTTGTTACCAAGCTTAAACTTCCTTCAGGCTTTCTGCCCCCAGGCTTGCCCCAGTGAGTAGCTCTATTTAGGGATCACATTGCATTTTCCACAAATTTCACCATGTTATTTCTCGCCATGTTTCCTTTCTCTGAGCCCGCAGCTCCTCCCTGCCCAGCACTCTCCAGGAACAGCAGCCAGGTAATGCCTGGTCCCTCGCCTGGCTCCTGCATGAGGATATTTCTGAATATAGACTGCAGACTATTTAACGTCGCGTATCCCAGCACCACCCCACCATTCTGTTGCGCTCTCCCCTCCTGCCTTGCTGCAAGCTATCTTTTATTATCAGCACTTTGGGTAGTTTCTACAATTGGTAAGTCTTTATCAGAGCCAAGGCAATTTGAATGATTCTTGAGGAACTCTTTTTAAATGTTTTACTGAGACTCAAATATATTCCACCTTGTCACACCCCCCTGAACCTACAGTTCTAGCCGGCAGATTCATTTAAAATTCATTTTGCTGGGGCAGGTGGACATTTGTTAGACTGCTTATCCCATATTCTGAGGAAACTGCCAATGGAGGCATGCTTCTGTTGCTGGGAAGTCTAAAGACCAAAGTCAAATAGAGTTTAGCTCACATCCAGCCCCTGTCATGGTTCACTCATTAAAAGAGATTTCATCTTTGTCCTCAAACTTCATGCTGACTTCTGATGGGTCACAGGCTTGTTAGAGAATCCTGTCTTCTGCTCATTTTATGCAATTGATTGTGATAGCTCCAAACCCTGATCCTCCTCTTGCCAGAGTCCTGCAGGAATATCTGATTTCTCCCTGGCCCTGGTGATTGCTGTGGAGCTCACGGCAGCTTAAGTCAGGCAGATGGGCAGCGTCCAGAGGACCTGCCCTGGGGGATAAAGACTAGGCTACAGCTTTACATGGATGGTTTACCAGCATATTTATCTTATGCCAGAGAGGTCACGCATCCTTTTCTTTAAGCACTTGGAACCTTAGGAAAAAGCTTTGAACTGTCTGTAAATATGTACAAAATATTAATTATTCAGCACTGCTGAGGATAGATCTGTTACGCAGGGAGCAGCCCAACTGAAAAAGCTCTCCAGGTGTAAAGAACTATGAAAAAATACCAGAAGAGAGAGGAATAATGCATGGCTTAAGCTATGAACAACCACATTACTGAAACAGGTCCTAGCCCTGGGTTTGCTGGCCCCTGGGATGTGGGGTTGAAGGGGCAGCTGCACACCTGGTGAAGACAGAGATGTGTTTGCCTTGTGCTTCCTAACTGATGCCATTGAGCTTCATCCCTGACCCTTATCGCCTTGTGCCAGTATCCACATTTACAGATTTTCTCAAAGCCAGTATCTTTGCAGGTATGGCAAGCTCACGGTTTGTCATGTATCCCAGTTGGGACATGACAGAGAGACCCAGAGGATTGCAGAAAGGAAGGTGTTTTGTCCGTACAGAAGAGTAGATCACAAAATACTTGGATCTTGAATATGGTAAGGGCAAGCAATTAGCGACAAAAGGAATCCTCCACCACGCAGACAACGATTTTGATGTACCACAATCAGTTGTAGAAGGTTACCTTTTAAACACTGCAAGTCCTCTGACTGCTCCTTCCCTTCAGCAGTTCAGGGGCTTCTCTTGGAACAAGCACCTTTGTAGGTGAAGACGAACTCCTTCAGCCAGCAACTTCAAGTGGTTAATAGGACGGCTCCAGTCTCTACACCCCTGGTGCGCTTCCTACCTGTCCCAAGAAACAAGCCACATTCAGCACTGCAGGGACATGTCCTTCAACACATGTCAAATATCTCCTCGCACTATTTGCAGTGATCGATTGTAGCTTCTCAAGCAGTAAAAATGCAAAAGAAAGCTTTCATGCTGTAGGCAACTGGGAATGCTAGATCGCTTGGGCTATTAACCTGCTTACTTGTGGATACTGCAAACATTTAAAGATCTGCCTGGCTAAGCACCCTTTTATTAGCTCGTGTAGCTTCCAAAGTTAGTGGAGATATATGAACAAACTAAACAGAATGCAATGACTGACTGCAGAGATGATCTAGGTGGGCTGCTAAAAACAAAGTAGCGTTATTTTGCGATTTTTAATCAAAACCAACATTTTGCTTAGAAATTTATGTACACATTGATTAAATATATTTTTCCTCAAAAGGAAGCAAATTTCTCTATTCATGCTGATAATATTTTTCTCAATTTTTTAACCAGATACTGAATCAAAGAATAATTTCCACCATTCTGCCTACAGGGCAGGTTTGAAGATTTGCAGTGTTGCCTCCTAAGTTGATGGCAAATCTTAAATATCTCCTGCAAACCTAAAAAGACCAAGACTCAAGGAGTTAACACTAGTAACACCGTCAAGTGATGACAGGAAAGACAGAGAGGGTTTAAATGCTATGAAGAGCAAGAAACCAATTAGTAGAATAGACCAGGCTAGAATTAGCATTCAAGGGTAAAGATATGAAAGGAAAAATGTGCAGTATCAGGAAGGACTTCACGGTGGCGAGATATGCAAAATTATCTCCTAGTAGTGAAGTGGCAGAAACTTTGCTGCTTGGTGCATTTAAAATTAAGTTGGACAAAGTGATAGCGAATGCAAGATAAGAATTCTGCTTCAGCAGGAAGATGGGCTCAAGCTATTTTCATCTTCAGCTTCTTGAAGCTGACTGTTAGCATGATCATTTCTGAGCAGGAAGCTTAATGTGTTCACACTATAGCAGGTAACAGGTCTATGTCTGTACCTACTACTAGCTCTGGCAACTTTAAGACATTTTGCCATACAGATCTACAAAGAATAGGAAAAATCATGATGGCTGAGACTGCTTTTCGACTCTATGCTAAACTGAGAAAAATCCAACACAAAATTTTAAAATAGTGTGAGAGAGAAATTTAGAAGTAGGTGGAAAAGAAAACAATAGGATATACCCAAACCATTCTGTGATTCTGTTCTATATATACATACACATCTATAGTGATATAATTTGTTTACTTCATGATAGACAGTCAATATAGTATCCTAACTAGAATTTACACCTCGGGACTGTTGATGACATTCCCCTAGTTTGCCTTGTAAAAGAGATGTCATCAATATTTTCTGATCCCAGACTAAATTAGGCATTCTTTACAGGAAATGTTGCAAAGAAAAAGCCTCTCTTGTGGCAACAGGGAAATTGAGGCTGGGCTGTGATGGGCTCTGCCACTGATCTCCTGCATGACCTGAAATCACATCCTCCACCTTCCTCAGGGTAACCCTGATAACATGATGGTGGATGGGACTGTTTGCCAAGAGTGCTTCCTCTTAGGTCTCTTGCTCAAATCCTTCTGAAGACAAATCTCTCCCAGCTGTGACTATATATTAGTCACACAAAGAAACAGAGACTTGAGTGAAGCACGGTTAGCAAAGTCACAGCCTACTGTGGTGAGAATTTAATACGAGTATTCAGACTCCCAAAGGTTCAGACAACTCCCTTGCAAAGCAGCTGAGTTGCAGGCAGCCTTAACACGGTGGTGAGCTAAGAAGTTGGGTGGGAGGCAGGGGTTGAGGGCAGCTCTCTGCAACCACCTGCTGCAGCACCCGATTTAAGGCACAACGTGATACACTGCAGGTCTGGCTCTGTACCTGTTTGCAGGTTTGGTGGAGGGGCTCTAGGACCTCTGATCCAGCATTGCCAGAGAGAGAAAGAAAGAGAGAGAGAGAGAGAGACAACCTTTAAGAGAGAAAGAAATTGTTGTGCAAAAAGCTTGCTATAACTCACCGAGGCAGCAGGCAGCTTTGAACTGGCACGGATCCTACACTGGAAAAGCGACCTACTTGTTCAATGCATTTCCTTCAACAATAACTGGGAACTATAAGGCCCAGCTGTGCGGCACAACACATCATCATATAGCCAAGGAGATACCTATAGATCTGACTTTAGCAAATTAAGCAATCCATTCATGGCCTATTTCTGCTACTACTGAGAGTTGCACACGGGTATTATATGAGGAGAGAGCAAAGACATAGTGAGTTAGACTCGTTCTGCTGCCAACATTGGTTATCACAGCAGAGAGGAGCATTGTTTAGGTAGTAGTCTGGGTCTTGAGATCTTGGCCAGAGCCACCTCGAAGCTGCAGGATAGCTTTAGTCAGCAGCAGCTCCCAGGGACCAGCCAGCAGTGTCACCACTGATACAGGGGAAGGACTGGCCCGGTGGAAATTAGACCAAATATATTTTGTGCTTGGCAAATGTCACTATTAATAGCAATTCAGACCACTTCTTCCTCACCCACACTCCCAAGGCTCACATTGTAATCTTCTTAATGCTCAGAAGGGAGAACCAGTCACATAAATACATACCCCTGGGTATTTTTCTGGGAAAAATCACAGGTTATAACAGGAAAAATGGGACAAAATGGAAGCATTTCTCAGCTAGAAGCCTTGGCCAAGTAGGGAGAACTATTAAACTGTGGGACAGTTTTCAGGCAGAAAGGACACAGCCCAGTCTCATAATTCATTGAAAACTAGGCTACCGAGACCACCGCAGACTATGCTGTAGCCAACAGTCTTGCAGGCAGTCCAGAGGACAAGCAAACAAACTGGAAAATTAGCCATACCCCAGCCCCCTTTCAATTTCCTAAAGCTCCACAAAGGAAAGCTGGCTTTGCTGGTAGAGGTAATTTTGTCTATACCGTATCTGTGCCTGTTGTCCTGGAAAACCATTTGGAAGTAGCTGGTACTCTGTTCTCCATTAGGCTTTCATGGCTGAAAGATTAGAAATACGTATTTGTCGCATATATTGACATTCTTATTACCTCTGCCATTAATCTCATTACCTCTCCTGGCTAAGCTATTGCTTCCTTCAGCAGCTGACTGTACCCAATTAAGGAGTAAGCTGTGTGTATCAAATCACATAGGTCAGACTTTCCCTTCCTTCTCTCAGGAAAGGTGATTTTAAACCAAAGTTTCTATTAAGTGAGGTTGGAAGGACATTCATCCTGGCTTTTATCTTAATGGTCTTTTGAATGTCACCTTTCCATTGAGATCCTCTTGTGATAATCAGGGGCTTCCCACTGACACACAAAGGCTTTGGCAGCTCTTTTCATAATACCTGTCCCTTCAGGCAGCACTCTAATTCAGGGAGCTTGAGTGTCTATAGAAAGAAAAGCAGTGCTTATTAGAAAGAGCACACAAACTTCATTCACCCTGAGCCTCGTACATTATTCCCCGGTGAAAAGGATTTCCAGTTTCTCTTTATGGAAGTGGAGCCTCATGAATACTGAAAACCCAGTGGATCAGTCTGTTAGTCATGCCATGTCCCCTCGCCTTCCTCTAGGATAATAACAAGCCTCAATTAGGCACAAAAAGAATTAGTAAAATACCAGCACAAATGATCAGGCATCAGATAGCTTTGCGAGACTCAATAACGAAGCACAAAGAATTTATTTTTTCCAGAAGGGTGTATGTGTTATGGTTACAGGGCATTACCAGGCCTGTCTGAAATGCCCTCTCTGGACCTTTACAAACTCTGCATTTAAATCCCGCTTGGAAGTCATTTTCTTCCTATCCCTTCTGCAATGAGAAAACGGCAGGTACTGGATTTTTTGGTTGGTTTGGGGTTTTTTTAATATATGTATTTCAATATGCCTGCTACAAGACACATTAAAAACCACACCCTCACTGAGTAGTGAGGGATCTCTCTCTTCATCCTATCTTAAGGATATTATCCTCTTTATAATCTCCTGCTACAACTTCTGAAAAATATAAGCAGGTAAGAAGCAGCAGACAGCAAGTCTCCTCACACCTCCTACCCAGTTTTCTACCATTACAAAAATAAGTACCTAGGGATGAGTGTTTATCCCAAAGAGGTTCGGTGAGGCACAGGGAGAGGCACATGCACGTTGCTCTTGCAAGCAATGGCGTGATCATTGTGGCTTCCCCCTATTTCTCTTCACAGCCTCACCTGAGGGCGATTGCTTTGATCATTGCTAATGCTGTGGGAAATGAATCCACCAGTGGCTGCTCTGCAGGACCCTCCATAAGCTGATGGGGCTCAGTTGGACCGTGATGGTCTGGCCTAACGCAAATGAAAAAAGTAAGCATAGCTGCATGTTGAATGGAAAGATCAAGCTGAATTGCAAAGTAATCCTCATCTAATACTGACAGGGAGGCACAGTCCCTGCCTAACAGGGCACAGACAACCAAGTGCACAGAGTTGCTGATTAAACAAATAAACCAGCTCTGATGAGCAGAGAAATGCCGAATGCTTCCATCAGCAGTTCATTTAGGCAAGCTCTCAGTGCAGGAGAAAACAGATGCCAGGTGCCCCCCAGAGCAGTGCAATGATATCAATAAAAATTCAGGTGATGGATGGCTATCTAAAGCATTTTTTAAAAAAATCTATTCCCTTGCGTGGCTTTAGAGCAATAAAGGAAGTGTATCTGACACAGAAACTGGCCAGTGACACCGAGGGTGCTGCATTTCTCCCTGCTTTCTGCCCATTTCAGTTCATCAGCAAGATTTCCATGAAGGTTAACACATTTTAATAACGTCATCCTGGCCAGAGAACAAACAGTTTCCAAATTGGAGTGATTACTTTGGAAAAACACCAGGCTAGCATCCCTGCCCCTTCACAAATTTGTCATTCTGTGGGAAAACCTTAAATTGGGTGGGAAGCTAGATGATACAAAATGATAAGAACTCATTAGACCCTACCGTCAGTGAGAAAGGCACTGCTCTTTGCAAGGAGAATGGCACATTTTCTGCCATTCCTGTAGAAAATGACACCGGGGGTGAAGCTGGCCCTGCAGCAAGGCAGCCATACGCTGCTGCTCTCACCTGGTGCCCCGCAGCTCTTGGGGTGCCTCGTCCCAGGCTATGCTAGTGCAGCTCCCGCAGCTTGGCCATGTGGGGTAACAGATACACAGGTTTGGGTCTTGGGTTTCTGCGTTTCTCCCTGTACTTTGCAGCATAAATTATGCCAGCATGTTACTGCCCCTCCCTATCTAGCCGCACCATGACCTTTCCAAAAAGATCCATTGCCCAAGGCTTTCCTTTTCTCTTTGTAGTAACACACTATAAACACCCATTTCTCAGAAAGTGGCAGCGGCATTCAATCTAGCCTCATGCCACCGCTACCATCCTGCCCTTCACAGCAGTACCTAAGAGACCCGGACTGAATGTTCACAGAATCACAGACCAGTAGGGGTTAGAAGGGACCTCTAGAGATCATCTGGACCAACCCCCCTGCCAAAGCAGGTTCATCTAGGCAAGGTCATACAGAAATGCATCCAGACGGGTCTTGAAAGTCTCCAGAGAAGGAGACTCCACAACCTCTCTGGGCAGCCTGTTCCAGGGCTCCGTCACCCTCACAGTAAAGAAGTTTTTCCTGATGTTGAGGTGGAACTTCCTGTGTTCCGGTTTGTGCCCGTTGCCCCTTGTCCTACCACTAGGCACCACTGAAAAGAGACTGATTGTTTCATCTTCCTGACACCCACCTTTCAGATATTTATAAACATTGATTAGATCCCCTTGCAGCCTTCTCTTCTCCAGGCTAAACAGCCCCAGGCATCTCAGTCTTTCCTCATATGAGAGATGTTCCAGTCCCTTAATCATCCTCATAGCCCTCCTTTAGACTCTCAGTATTCATCCTGACCAGTTACTCTTTCAGGGATTTTAAAGGATTTTTGTATGATTCTAGATATAAACCACCCCCAGGTATGCATGGTTTCATAATTATCTCACCCACAAGTGGCAGTACTACTCCAGGTACTGGTGAGAACAAGCGTTCTCAGGTAGCACCCCCAGGAATTTCACAGGTGGAAATAAATCAGCCCTTTCCAACCCCAGCTCTCAGGAGAGAACACCTGTGAAATGCCACCTTCAGCATTTATCTGCATGGAAGACATTAGCTCAGCTTCCCAAACTGGCTGTCACCTTGGAGCAAGGGAAAGGAAAAGCTCCCACACCCCGACTAGCAGACACACAGACTTAGTCATTAAAGATACTGGTACCTGGCATGGCAAAATAGCCTCTGTTTTTCTTACTCGTTGATATTTTGCTTTATTATAAAGCACAGCAAAAAAGATAAAAGACCTTTTATTTCCCCTTGTACCTGGACCAAAGCCATTTGAATAGGCTTAAAGCTTTCCATCAGGTGAAACAAATGCATGCTCACAAAAGTCCCATTTGGAACTAAGTTCCCGGTCTGAGGGAACAGGAGTCCTTATTCTTTTGTTGCACAGCTTGCATTACGCTTACATCACGTCTGAGTTAGCCTCGTCAAGCCTAATGACTTCAACTGTAAGATACTGGATACAGTATTTAAATAGTTGACAAAACGCAGATAAATTATTTACAAATCCTAATACACCTGCATGTCCAAACTCATGCAAATTTCCTTCCTCCATTAGCAGAATGATGTGAGTATTCTCGAACACAAGCAGAACACTTTTCCTTGCAATATATGCACCTTATGCTGTCTGCATGCACGTGCAGATGTATAAGGCCACGCACCACGTTATGGCGTAGCAGATACCGGTTGGTTACAGAGAGCACCTGCATCTGAAAATTGCACAGGGGCTAACTGGCAGTTTTCTGGGTTGCCATAATTCTTTCTCCTAATCCGTGTCTCACGGACTCTTAATGAAGCAGAGATCTAATGGAAAAAAAGGAGTTGCTAATTGTGTCATTAAAAAGATGGTGTCTCAGTGCACACCCTACATGTTGAGTCCAGTTCTATTCAGCCTGAACTTACACCACGTGCCTTGTAAGACTAGCTGTGTTAGCCAGCAGCCAAAAGTGGTTCCCTCTGAGAGAAGGAGCTGTTGGAGGATGGTCATGAGAACCAGCCTCATCCCCACCTGCCAATACTGATGGCTGTCGGGATGCAGGTGGGTCCCTTGAAATGGCTTGCAGGGGAGTGCTGAGCAAGAGTCTGACCCGTTAAGTTGTTCATCTTGACATGCTTTCTGTTCAGTGTTGAGCTCATTGTGGGATGAGATTTGAGCTACTGGAGCTTTGCTGGTCCAGAGGGAGGAGAAAGCTTTAACAACTGCATTAGGAAGGCCCTGGTTTTCCCTGCCAGCATGTGCAGTGTTTGCTTTAGGAAGGATGTTTCCCTAACCACAGGAAGCACATTTCGTTATTGGTTTTATAGGAGAACATCAATTTTCTAAGCTATGCAAAGAAAAGAGAGGAAATAGTTAAGCTTCACCTACTGAAGTGGAATTGCATGGGGCTGATGAGGGCTTGTTCATCCCTCCACAGCACAGCTGGGAGCTTCTCAAAGAGAAAAATCCCGAGAAACATTGGTGCCAAAAGTGAAGGCACCCTCAGCATAGAGCCTGCGATGAGACTGAACATCCAACCTCTTCTGGTCGGCTTTGTTGAAGCTTATTTACAACCCATGACGTAAAAGGTGGAAGCATGTTACAGCACTGCACGAAGGCAATGCTGGGCACTTTCCAGAAGCACTAAAGGGCCATGGCAGCACACGTGGAGCACGTGGGGTTCAGCAGGCACAGATCCATCTAACCTGCACCCGTGGGAAGGTAAAGAGGATGACTCCGCTCTGCTTGTCTTCCTCCGCGGACTGTAGAGAGAGGGATCCTGCAGGACTAAGGATCACTGCTCCCTGCAGCGATCTAGTGGCTACTGCCCAGCTCTGAGCATCGCTGGGTAACCAGGTAACCAAACACCAGAATAAAGGTGTTTGGTACCTTTGGTGTGCTGGAGGAGGTGGGATGATGTGTCTCTCTCATGTGACCAGGAGCAAGAGGCAGAGGCTGCAGTATCCAGCACAGTCACAGGCTTTCCTCCAAAGGTTTGGGTTTTGAAAGCTTCCTGTAGCTCTCCCTTCCCTGGGGAGGGAAAGGGTGAGAAACAACCCCCTGAGGAGCAGGTCTGTCTGCTTGTCATCAGTGTCTGCCCTGTGTCTCTCCAGGGCTGTGAATGGAAACCCCAAGGGCAGACAGTTCTCTCATCCAGGATAGGATGTGGTAAGCTGGGAAGTTCATTTTGCAGGGACTTTATTTGGTAGAGAAGTGAGTTTGTGTGTCGTAGCTTGGGCAGTTAATTAAGAACCGAGAACAGTTTTCCTGGAGCAATGTGCTGGTTGGATAAAGACTTTCCTTAGAGAGGATGGTTGATATTATTTATGGCTTGATCTGATCTAACAGCTTGCTGCCAAGGAAAGAAGTCCCACTTCTCCCTCCCTGCATCGACACCAGCACTGGCAGCCCTCTGAGCTGGCTCTGCTCCCTGAGCTGGCAGAAGCAACCTCCCTAAGTCCCAGGGGAGCAGAACTGGGAGCGGGAGAACCCCTTCTCTGGGAGCCGTGGCAGAGGGAAAGGAGCAGAGAGCTCTTAGAACACATCAGCTGCAGGCTGCAAATTCCCCTTTGGTGCTAAACAGAGGTGACATGAAATCTGCTTGAAACACTTTGATCTGGCTTCTTGGCATACACGAACAAGAGTAGAAGCTGATTTTAGCATTGCTTTCCTGCAGGACATCTGCCTCATTCACTGGGCAGGACGGGCCATCCAGTTCTCCCATTCATTCACTGCACAACGTCCAGCACGTTAGGCAAGAAACACGTGCCAAAGAGACATATAATTAAGTAATGAAGCAGCAGCGTAACAAAAAGGCTCTGAATGACAAAGTTACGGGGGGAAGCACAACTTTATTTCTCTAAATGCCTTAATTCCAAGACCTTCCATTGGGAAATGTGTCCTTTTACGTGTAGCTTTTAGCACAAGACTTCTTATTTTTTTTAATGATAAAGAAATGACATCCAAGAGAATGATGTACCAAAGCGAAGCAAGGTCCAGTTGTGGAAGAGCTTCTTTGCGAGTGCGTTGCCATGGCCTCTATGTTGTAAGAAACAGTTGGGCCTTTTAGCTAATTGATCTCGTGCTGCTTGGACCATTTTAAGGGGAAGGAGCACTGCTGACATCTCCTGTAGCTCTGGTTAATGGGCCAGAACTTCATCTTTGTCATCTCTGCATCTCAGCACAGGTTTTGAGGATTGAAACTTTGAATTGAAGCACCTGTAGTGACCAATAGCATTTTCAGTTTAAGTAGTTTTGTGGACTGGATTTCAGCTCCTGTAAGCACTGAATTAACCTATTTCCATGACCTAGAAATGGTATTTTTTTTTTCTGCATAGGCAGCATTGCTGAGTCTCAAGGTTTATTGTAGCTCTCTGAATATTTGGTGTTTTTCTTAAATCTCCTGACTGTGAAGCATGTGAAAATCCTAAACTCCATAAAAAGTGAAGAAGTTTTGATTCTTCCAGTTGTAAAGAAAAAACTCCTAGGCCAGGTGCAGTTTGTAGGTGCAGCAGCAGAAGGAAGACCTCACCCAGGCTGCTCAGCTGCAGGCGTCATTCACTCACTTGCCTCAGTACAAATTAACAAGAAGTGGTTTTAACACCTCTGCACGCAATTCAGGATTCTACAGACAGGAACTCCGATGACAACATGAGGAACGGATTCATGCAGGCACACTGTGGTGTGACACTGGGTCTACATTTAGCCGGTATCCAGGGCTAAACTACAGCAGTTGTTCTATCACCTGATGACCCCTCCCCAGCTGAGAAGGGGGGTCAGGAAGAGAGGAGACTCGTGGGTTGATATGAAAAGGGATTTAATGAAACAGCAAACCTAACACCAATGCCAGTATAAAATAAGCGAAGTTATGCTCAGCCCAGCGAATGTACTGCGGTCACAATAAACAGGAAAGCAGCCCTCAAGAACAGAAGGATGAGAGAGCACCTCCAGGGATGGGGAGATGCAGGAGGAGACGGAAGAGCTGCTACAGGCACCGCTGGCTGCAGGTTTTGCCCTGGTAGATGCTCCACAGCGCTGCAGTGGGTCTGTAACTGGGGTGTGGGGGGATCTGGGGTGAACTAATGCACCAGCAGCTGTGAGCGGCGTGTTGGCTTCACCCCATCACCACGTACTGCGCTGCTGCTAGAAGGCTGCTTTAAGTGTGACGCTGTATAAAAACCTTAGGGACATCACCTGTAATTTGGTGCAGTTTGTATTTAGAAAAGCCGGATAACTGAGGAATCGTGGTTTTGCTTGCGATCCTGATTTCTTGCTGCAGCAATGCTGTGGCTTGAGTCTGGGGGCAAGAGTCAGAGAACCTTAGAGAGGGCTCTGCTTGCTCCTCAGAGTTTCTGCCTACCTCCTTGGCTGCGCTGGCTTCCAACCAGCAACGACAATATATGTCACTGGTTTTTAACACAGATGGAGTACTTATAGTTTAGGGCTTTTGTATCCTCTTCCATAGCTGAATTAGCAATGTCATTTCCTGTAGCTCTCTCTGTACTTGTGAGAATGGAGGAGAATGGTAATTACCATGCAAAGCCAGGAGCAGCAAGGGCAGAGGAAAACAGTCAGACATACACACAGAGCCATTTCTCCACAAGTGGCATACCGAGGAGGTGGCACTGAGCTAATGCCAGCGGAGGGACTGTCTGCGGTGGGCTTATGAGAGAGTAATGACTCATTCCATGTTCGACTTCGGGAAGGTTTCTGTATTGCACAGGAAGAACTCTCATACATATTGAAATAAGCTGGCTTTAGTCTGCATTACCAGCACAGCCTACATTACTGATACTTCCACATTTGAAGAAAAAGGACCTACACAATTTTATGACGGTGCCCAGGAAATCTGAACAGCTGCCGATGCCCTAGAATCGTTAACGTTAAAAATGTTAAACACGTTACGCTAAGCACTCGAAGGCCATATCGTCTAAGGAGCTGTACAGACATAGACGACCATATCTGAGCACTAAATCTAGCTGATGGCAAGGGACAATAAGGGAGGTGAAGGGAAAAATGAGAAGCAGTGATATGGGGAAGGAGATGCAGAGCAAAGGGCTCCTGAGATGTGCTGCTCCCATGGTGAAACCATCCTAAGCAGATCCCCTTCCCCTGGACAGGTATTTCTCATAGAAAACCCTTTTCTAGCCTCCAGCCCCATCAAGGACAGCTGGACTTAATGCTAGCGCATGATGTGTTTACGTCACTCCAAAGGCTCTTCTCCTGACCCCCGTGAAGTGCACCGGCTGCAGAGAACCCCCCCACAGAGCTGTGGCTCCGGCTGTTGCAAGGGAAAGGGCTACAACTGCAAAATTCAAGGCTGTGAGTCCAGATTTCCAACATCCTGACGATGGCAGAACCAGGCTGCTTTCTTGACTGGCTTCTAACTCTGTGTCAAATGAGTCAATTCCTAAACCCTACCTCCCCCCAAAAATGAGAAAATCTGAAGCTCACATCTACATCGACGTTACAGAAACCTTTATAGTATGACATATATATATAGAAATTGCTTCCCACAACACGTATCTCCCATGAGGTGGATAAAACTGTTTTCACCTATAAGAAGATATGAAAAGGGAGGTGGAAAGGATTAAAATGATGCAAAAGTCAGCATAGCAGCAGAGTTTTGACTGCCGTCCAGGCCCCCGTGCCTTGCTGCTCAGCACTAACTTCTGCACAGACACCTTCTCCCACGGCATCCTTGGCCCCTGGTACAGCAGCTGCCAGCTGAGTCAGAATTCATATTTTAAGCAGCTCTTGCTCAAGCAATTACGTATTCTATATGGCTGTCTTGCAACTGTGTGCACAATGGAGGCATAGCTCCCTTCAGCGTGCACACCACCCTTCGCATCCTCCCAGGCATCATTTAAAACCAGTGAGGAAAACATTTAGAGGAGAGTTAGGAAAGGTGAGCATCTGCATGTTTATGAATGAGAGAGAGAGCTGGTAAAGCCACACTTGTCCCCAGGCGTTGTTTGTAAACCGCTTGCAGGATGAAAATGAAAATTCAGTTGCAGCTGCAGATGCAAGCGCCCCGTAGCTAATCTAGGAGCAGGGCTCAGGCAGGAACGCTGAGCTAGAGCTACGATTTTCTCTGAGCTTCCAGCTCACGCAGCCCATGTGCTTTATTAAATCCTCGTGTGATTTGCTGCAGACATCCCAGGACAAGCCTCTGTAAGGCAGCCTTAATTTCAGAAGCTAGTATATATATATAAAATTATTTTCAATGTGTATATGCATATATAATGTATCCTGGGATCTCTTTAGCAAACCAGAGACTGCCCTGCGCAACTCTGCAAGGCCCAGAGACAAGCCTCGAGGCTGCATCATTGCTCACCCTGCTCAAATGCCTGCGGCTGGGCAAGCGAAGGCTGTCAGCCTGAGCACGCTGCCCAGTTCATGCTGTGCCTGTAAACTCTTTGTCCCCCCACCCCTGACCACAAAAACACCTCAGGCAGTGACACGCCAGAGCTAGAAGTGGCTTCCTAGGGCACGGATGTGGACAGATGCTCCTTGGGTATTTAGGTGCCCACTGAGCACGTAGCTGGCACTTGGGCATCTTCAAGCCATGGTGCTCAGGCTGCGGGTGCGTCTGCAGGGGTGGCAGGGCTGTGAGCAGCCCGCACGGCTGGGGGAGGGCAGGGGGTGCTGGGGGCGAGGGTGGGCGGCGTTTTCACCTTCCCTCGAGGCTCTCTATGTAGCTGGTTACATAAAGCTGTGCAATTTGGCTCCTGTTGGGAGAGAAATGCGAGTGTAGGAGTACTGGTACACCAAACCCGACTGTAAAAGTCATCTGTGCGGTTTGGGGTTTTTTTTTTTCCTATCATTCACCACTAATCTCTAGAACAGTCACTGCTAAATATTTAATAAAGCAGAGAGTAACTTAACAGTAAGTCACGGCATGCCTCCGAACCTTGAGCTGGCAGCCAGAGGATGGCCCCCGTACAGTTTTCCAGCCATGACCGCGCCAAGGCCTCCCCAGGCCAGCACTGGAGCGCTCGGCCCCTTCCCACAGGGAGGGGACCAGGAGCAACGAGGGGCAAGGGGGTGCTCGGGGAAGGCCTGGCTGCTCGCTCCCCAGGGGAGCTGTGGTGGACAGGGGTGAGAGAGGCAAGGGGGTGCTCCCATCCCTCCATCCCCTGATGCTGACAGCCGCTTGGCCATGAGGAAGGGTGAGCACGTGTTTTGGGGAGTGGAAAAAGCGCCGCTTCCCCTAGACGTGACAGCTACCCGTGTTTACGTGGTGCTTTTGTGGCCGAGGTGAAGCCCAGCTCCAGCACGCAGCACCAGCACTGCTAGCACCGCTGCCCTCTCCCTCAGGGAATGCATTTTCCATAATGAAAACCAATCGTGCTGAAAAGAGTTAGGGAGGCGTGCCGCGTAGCATCACGTACAGAGGAGCTCGCAATCGCAGCCAGCACCGCTCTCCGAGCCAGTTATTCATTACACAGGACACTTCCAGTCATCGTTATCCACGAGGCAGGTTTTAGAGCGCCAGGCGAGGGAGGGGAGCGGCGGGTTGCTCACAGCAATCCCCCGGCACACGTGCAGGGCTCCAAAAGCCTCCAGCCTCTGCGGCAACAGCAAAGCCAGAGCAGTGGTGAGGCCCTGGCAGAAACGTGCAGGGTTTTCATCTCATCGGCCCTTGGGGCGGTGCCACTTGGTTGTTTAACATCAATCTTAGTTGTTTATCAGCTTTGCAGGGGGTAGCACTGTCTCTGCTGCCTGAAGCTCCCAGCATCTCACGCCCAGCAGGTACCTCGCCTTTCAGTATATGGAAGGAACTTGTAAGGAAGACAGAGACTCTTTATCAGGGCCTGTAGTGACAGGAGAAGTAACAGTTTTTAACTGAAGGAGTGTAGATTTAGATATTAGGAAGAAATTCTTTACTGTGATGATGGTAAGACACAGGAACAGGTTGCCCAGAGAAGCTATGGATGCCCCAATACTAGATGTGTTCAAGACCAGGTTAGATGGGGCTTTGAGCAACCTGGTCGAGTGGGAGGTGTCCCTGCCATGGCAGGGGGGTTGGAACTAGATGATTTCTGAAGGTCCCTTCAAGCCCAAACCGCCCTGTGATAGTACCTCACACAGGTACCCATACAGCATGCTTGTTATCCAGGCAGCAGCTAATTCTTACCTAGGCTGGAGGGTTTGCACAGCAGATGAAAGACCTCCCCATACACAGGGTGCCCACTTGACTTGGAGATTCCAAGCAGTAGCACTTCCATATGATGTTAGGGCTTCCTTTTCCCACAGGTGCTGGCTTCCTCAGGCCCAATGTACTCCATATCAAACTGAAAAAAAAAAAGAGGAAGAGGTGGAGAAGGCAAATCAGCTCTCAGACCTTGGTGGTGGCTCCCTGAGAGCTGGTGGCAGGCAAACAGCAGGCTCAGCAGTGGGGTCTGCTGGTGGGCAGCACAAACAGAGGGTCAGCAGGGAGGAGGACGTAGCAAGTGTGGGGTGAGACGGGGAAGGCTCAGGGCAGACGCTGCCAGTGAACATGTCAGTGCTGCTGCCCTTACCATGGTTTTGGTCACCTGCTCTCTGCCTCACCAGCCCTGTGGGCTGGCACCATTTGTCCTGGAAGCAATTGGCGCCAGCGGGATATGTTGGTGGAGCTGGTGAGAGTGCAGCTGCAGCTTCAGGAGCACATCCAGGCTCCCTGGATGGCAGTGAGCAGCCCTGGCCGGCCAGAGGATCCTTCCCCGCCAGCAACAAACTAACCTTAAGTACATGGCCTTTTTCAAATGTAATTTTTTTTTTTAAATCAGTAAGGCACCCAGGCCACTGCCAGGACTCATTTGCAGGTATCACTCTCTCAGACCTTGTAGTGACCTTCCAACACCTGAAAGGGGCCTATAAGAAGGCAGGGGAAGATCTGTTCACACAGGTTTGTAGCGATGGTTTTAAACTAGAAAAGGGTATATTTAGATTGGACATTAGGAAGAAGTTCTTTAAGATGAGGGTGGTTGAACACTGGAACAGGTTGCCCAGGGAGGTGGTGGAGGCCCCATCCCTGGAGACAATGGGCACAAAGCAGAACACAGGAGGTCCCAACCTCAACATCAGGAGAAACTTCTTTCCTGTGAGGGTGACGGAGCCCTGGAACAAGCTGCCTAGAAAGGTTGTGGAATCTCCTCTGGAAACTTTCAAAACCTGCCTGGACACGTTCCTGTGCAACCTGCTCCAGGTGAACCTGCTTTGGCAGGAGGTCTAGACTAGATGATCTCCAGAGGTCCCTTCCAAGCCCTGCCAGTCTGTGATTCTGTGCCCAAACTGGCAGGCGACGCTGCCTGCGGTGCCGGGGGAC
>VZZY01005637.1:93636-127380 GCA_013400335.1 Eurystomus gularis
CTGGCGGCCGCCCTGCGGCAGGCGGCGCTTCGGGCGGTCCCGGCGCCGGCCCAGGGCCCGGAGGAGGAGGAGGAGGCCCCAGAGAACCGGGCGAGTCAGGTACCGACGGGAGAGGCAGAAAAGGAGCCGAAGCACCCGTCCCTCCTCGCAGAGGGAACGCGGCAGCCGGAGAGCCAGGGAAGGGTTCAACCTCCGGTGCAAGGGGGCTGCTGTAACCGTGCGAGACCGGTTCTGGAGTACCTTCGGTAGCCTGCACCACCAGCGTCGCCAAGGCAGAAGGTGCTTCCTGCAGCGGGATGCAGGGGGAAAAAAAACAACAAACCACCAAAAAAACCAACAAGCCCAAACCCCTGTAATGAGTTGGAGCAAAATCCATTGAAACTGATCCCAGCAAAAGGGAAAACACTTCAGAGATGCTCAAAAGTAAGCGTGGTGAGGTCCTGCTAGAACCCACCTACTATCTTTCTACACAAAAATTACTTTCTAGAGAAAGGCCAGTTAAAAACACGATACAGGATAACCTCTGGCCAGAGAAGGAAGCCCTGGGACGGGCACTGCCATCACACAGACTTTGTTGCATTGACAACATGTTTTTGAAGCAATCCTGTTTCCAGTCCCCAGCTGTGGGCTTACACCAAGATGCAGCCCTGCAACACGGATGGGATTCCTCCTAGGCACTAGCTAGACTAGCCCCTCCTAGGGGCTTCAGTCCCCCCATTTTTACCAGCTGCAGTCCTCAGGCTGACACCAACAGCAAGAAAGCAAGCATCAATCCATCTTCTCCTTTGCCACCCCCTACATCACACTGGAAATGCTGCTCCTGTCCTCTTCTCATTGTCACTGTTAAAAATGCAGCCGGAACCTCAGCTGCTTTTTGGGAGCACAGTTACAGACCTTTAGATCTTGTCAGTGAGACACACTAGCTTTTGTTAAAAAGGACTTGTTTTTCCCTTAAGACCACTTGTTATATTTGTAGTCTCCTCTTTTAATTCATAAAGTAAGGCCCAAAGCAGCTGCTGGTCAAGTGGCCTTGTCCTTCAAACAAGTTCCAGGCAGTGGAAAGGGTTCTGCTCTGATTTTAGAAAAAGGAAATATCCATTCTTCAGTTTGAATCACCCAGAGCTAGCCCCTGAATCAGTGATTTCACCCTCATTTTACATTTGAAAAATTCACTTCAAACTCAGAGAAAGAAATGTTGTAACTCTTTGTACTAGCGTGAAGAAAGTTGAAGCAGTGTAGAGACAGCAGCTTAGGATTTTTAAATCAGTCTCACAGTATCAACATGTGCTTCATCTAAGTGTAGTGCTCATCACGACTTACACAACACTGACCATGGCTATCAGACCAAGGACAGCAGAAAGTTACAAATCACTGATTAAACCCCAATAAGTAAAATGTTTCCCCAGGAAGTATGAAGAATGGAAAAATTACTGAGCATAAGACAGGACAATAGTGTGCTGGGCTTTGAAACGGACTGAGAAGGGAAATTTATAAGAAATACAGATAATGCTCCAACAGAGACAAGAGAAAAGCATTTTAGCTGTAGAAGAGAGCACACAGCACTTGTATTTACATAAAAGCAAGAAAACAGGTATGATGCTGGCAATAAAATAGGAGGGTCTGAGGTTCTCCTACTACTACAGGTACGTAAGAGAAACAATACTTTAAGAGACTCCTTCATTAAAGGGTGATTTGAGTAAACTTAAAAAGTCAGTACAGGGAACTTGTGAGAATAACACCTTAAGAGAATGTAAATAGTGCAATAAATGACAACAAGTGAAAAAAGGGTTTTTTATTTCTCAGTGTTTCTCCACTGTCAATACTGTCCTTTTGCTGCAACATGTTGCAAAAAAAAAAAACCAAAACCACAAACCAAAACTCTTCTGCCTTTGCCATTTTAAACAGCTACAGTATTTACAGGCTGTTTCCAGTAACACACACAGACACATACACACTCACAGACACGCAGGTACGTATATCCCTATCCCTGGCAAGGTATCTGTTTGCTGGTAGAGGCAATATATATAATTCCCACTGTCCATTAAAAACCAAAGCCATTCTCTCCATTATGCCCAGCTCCCCTCTCCCTCCCTCTCCTAACCAGCAGCTCATTGTCAAGCTTTTGGGGGCATCTGTGTAACGAGCTAATGCATCCAGATGTTTGATCGGCGGCTGTCAGAGGTGTGGAGGAGGTGCACTGGGATTATCTAGTCCAATGATACATACCAGAAGTCAGAAAAAACTGCTCATATTCAGACATTTGAGTGAGTGATGTACATATACTCCTGAAATCTTTTGGGGCAGCCATCTTAATCACCTTCTGGGAAATAGGTGTTATCATGCTGGGGTGAAATAAGCCACATGCTTTACTTTCCACCAAGGTATTATGTACACCCTTTTTTACTAAGGCACCAGTAATAACTAGTATAATTTCTGAAGGAGCCCAGTGCCTCTGGATGTACTGCACTGGATTATCAAATAGCAAGCCAGACAAAAGAGGAATAGATGCCTATATAATAGGTATAAAACTCCTTAATAAAATTAAGTACATAAAACCTGTGGTGGAATAACCCCGAATCCAATATAAGTAGAATATTTCAATAATATTGTTAATGATAAGAAATGCAGTTTGTCCTGCTTTGTCTTGTGAAGAGTTCTGCAATCGAGAAAGATCTTTAAAGCGGTGTCTCAGTATGTACACTCCTAGGTCATACGGTGTTGTGTGCACCGGCAGAGAAACAACGTGAACTGGAATCCACCTGTCGTCACCTCTCCTCCCCCCTCACACCCTAGTCCAGGCTACTCCTTATGGCCACTTGCCAAACAGCCAGGGGCATAGAGCTGTGCCACAAGTCTGCCACCGCTCACTGCACCAGCCATCTAGGCTTCTCAGCAGAGTCCTTCAGTTCCCAAAGGCGCTGTGAACAAGGGGGTAAGGAACGCCTGCTGATGAACTACACAGCTGACTAGAAAAATTGAGAGCACCACTCAAACATGCCAAATATTCCACAAAGTGGCTGTGAGACCATCCCACCTACATGGAATTATCTTAAGAAGAAACCATCGTCTTCCCCCTTGCTCTCCCCCAAACTCTGAATTCATCTCATAAATGCTGCATCACGAGAGAGATCCCCAGGACTCATCACAAGTATCACACAAGGGCAAGTGGCACAGAAGTCTAGGTGTCAGTGGTGTCATCTACACATCTTAGGGTTTTGTTTGCTTTAAATTAGAATAAAAGATTTCACAGGGAGGTGAAATGGGAGGAGGCTTAAAAAGAATTGAAGTAGGAGCCATTCTTTACCAGTGAACATAATCTGATTAATGGGGTTTTCAAGCACTTTTCTGTAATTATTTGTTTCAGGGAGCAGCAAGTCCTCACAGATATACACATAGATACCACCTTTAAAGAAATCCGAGAGAAACAAAATAGATTGGGATCTACGTGGAAGCAAAACCAACGACTCAACTGGAATGTTCTTGTGGAAAGGGAATATCACACAATGCAAGTGGAAAGAGTTAAAGCACTGATCTAACAGGTTTTCATGAAAGCTTAGAAAGAGCTACAAAAAATCTGCTCTATGCTGAGCTCAATCTGGACTGACAGGACTAATTTGAAAATACCCATCTTTTCCATACAACAGGAGAAAAATATTATGCATCAAGACAAAGGCCAAAGAAAAGAAAACAAGAGATGAAATGATCCCCATCTGGAACAGAGGTTTCCACAGACAGATCTATCCTGTGGGGAATTAGAAGAAAACAAACACGGTTTTGTCACACGCACAGTGGAAGCTACAACAAACCTTGCACAAACCTACACAAAATTGTGTATGAATCTTACAGGAAAACTTTTCAAAGTTAAATTTTTCAAAGCCTTACGGAAGAGTGAAACTTCAACTAGGTTGGCTTCTGTTGAGCAGATCTAGAACAGGTACGAGCACTATGGGAATGGCTTTGCAACGGGTGTTTGCTAAGTATCTGAAAGAAGGTATGAACCTGTTAACTGGCCACATTAAAATCTGTCTTCTGAAGGCAACACACCAATAGCCTTAAGGTCAGAAAACCAGAAAGATCCATCAATTCTTTGCCCCTTAAAAAGCCTTTCTTTTTACCCATCTGCTGCTTGCTGATCTAATTCCAAGCAGTTATGTTTTCTCTAGAATTTTTACGTTAACAAGCCATTAATTCCTATCATGTCTATTACCAGCAACGTACATTGTCATTATCTTGCCCTGAAGACAGCGAAAGAGATTGTTCAGAGCCAGGGTTAACATATCGGAAGTTACTTCACTCAGTTTTTTTAAAAAGTATGCATTGTGTTTTGTTTTCCAGTCGTGTTTAACTCAAAGCTTCAGTACAAGACAAAAAAAACCTTGTGCAACTAATATCAAATGGGGGCTTAATTTCAAACAGATTCCCAAAAATGAAGCAATATTCATACTGACACAGAAACCTTCTAATGACCTGAAGGGAGGAACACAGAATAAAACTTTAACTGAAACACCTTGAACTGAAAAACCATCTCATGCAGATGAATTTGACTATGCTATAACATGCGCAGATGAGAAACAGCAAAATTACTTCCATAGTGGCAGATCCAGAACTGTGCATTTATACCAGGATTAAATGGGATTGCATATGCATAAACCAAGTAGTCATACGCAACTGTAGGATGCACAGTACTAGTTTGCATAGTATGATGTAAGCGAGGTCCCAGTATAACTCACTGGGAACAGTACCTAGAAGTGACCAGCTACCAGGCACACAGACTTACCCTTTCACAGCTAGATGGCATACCGCAACTTGAGTTGGAATATCAGTATTTCTTAGGTAGCTGTTGCTTCCTTTTTCTCATCCCAGATGATTTCACTCTTACATTAGGTACATAACGGACAAGGTTTCTCTGATGTCAGAGAAATAATTACAATAACCTCTGTGGTGTATCAGAAGTGTCTCCTGATTACGTTACGCATACAGAAGCGGAGGTGACTGGGAAGAAGATGGCTGCTCCCAAAAGCTAGGACTGTGTGCAGGTTCCCCACAGAGTCCTACATAATTACAGGTCAGAAACAGGAAACAATCACAACAGGTATAAATTTTTTCTTACCGATTAAGAGAAGTGAGTCATAGGAACTGCAAAGTCAAGAACAAACCAGTTTCCCTCTCACACTCCTGTGATAGTTCTGAGTTACTTGTTTCCCTGAATACGCACTTTTAAAAAAATACAATAAAACCTAGGATATGTAACACATGAATAATTCAACTTCACAGTTATAAATACTCAAAATTACACTTACATAGAATATATAATCACAGAAAATAAAATTCAAGTCATAGAAAAGAATGAAGACTAAAAGGGAAAGAAAAGGCAAGGTGGTAAAAGCGATACAAGTTTAGGGCTGTGCCTTCTATAAAAGCTCTTCAAAAGCTGAAGTCAAGTTTTTGTTGGTTTGGTTTTGGTGGGGGGTTGTCATAGCTTTTTTTTTTTCTTTTTAATTGGATGGAATCACAACAAACCTTCAAACATCCATCACGGACCTCTACCTTCCCCTAACAAAACCTCAAGCAACCATCTCTGCCAGAGAAGAGCCAATGAGACAACACAGCCAGCTCTGGGTGTAAAGAAGCGGAGTAGCCATGGCTAGCGCAGGGAGGACAGATGAAAAGGTAGTATACTGGAGTCCACTTTAAAGCTCGATGTGTTGTACAGATTTGAGGTACCGCTGCCACCACAATAGAGTCTGATGCAGTACAGGGATACTCAGGTGCTTTTCTAGGTATTTGTTATTTTACTATTTATTGTGAAGAGGATGCAGCAAATGCACTTGTACGAAATACAGAACATAGAACCAAACCCATGGCACAGCCCTTACCATCAACATGTATATGGAGAGGGAGGGGATTAATCCCAAAGGCAATTTAAATAATGGTATTTTATATACTTATATTTATATATATAAATAAATGTTCTCAGCAATCTCAGGGTTGTTTTTAGTGCATTGCTGTAAAAAATTAGTGCAGTTCTCATTAATGTTTAGCTCATAAGGAATAAGAATCTATACATCTGTTCAGTCTCTTCTTGCCACACCTGAAACCCTTACACTGTTTCACCAAACTGAAGGTTTGTAGTCAATTTCTTTAAAATAAGGTGGATGAACTCCACACGCTCTGTGACAAGACGTGACAATTTTTGGCAAAACAATTAGAAAAATATGAGGTGCTCTGATCTTAGAACTGAAAAGTTTGTTGATTTAAAGCATTACGCAATGCATAAACAAAATTTATGAACAAAAAGATATGTCTCAACAAATCTATCCTTCATGCAAATGTTTCCTCAGCAGCTAACAACTTAAAAAAAATTTTACACGTGTTTATTTGGGGAAAGGGACTTAGACAAATGTGTGTTTCAAGTCCTTTCCTACAACGGGGCTGAAGTTTCATGTTCTTGGAGCTGCTTCTTCTGGACCCTTCTCTCTTCTGAACCGTTGGAGAAAGGGAAGTTTCAGTCTCAAAGAGATTTACACTTCAGCCCCAAGTTCAAGGACTCCAGTTTCAACAACAGCAACGTATTTGTCTTCGATTTGAACCAGCAGGATGGTTTTATCTATGTGGGACCGACTACTTGGATCTCTGCTGCAAGGCACCCAGCGGTGAATCACCTAGAAGAGAAAAAATATAAAATAAAACATAAGTCCCCCTGGGAAAGCTGCCATATCAAAGTTGTGGCTGACAATTCAAAACCCTTACAGGGCAAAAAGAGAAATAATATAAGCACTCTGCTGACTTAGCTGCTCACTTTTCAGCCCCAGCATTACCCACAGACAAGCTGTTCATTGAATTCTTGCTGGAGATCTGCAGCTCACCTGAGAATAGCCAGCCTTTGGTTTGAATTTCAGCAAGAACACCTTAACCCAAATCAGAACCAAACAGTTCATGCAAAGTAACAACTGAAAAAAGTACACAAACAGATCTGGAATATTTAGATGCTCTAGCTGTAATGGTCTTAAAATACCCCATATTGTGCAGCAAGTACGTAATAGCACAGAAGTGCAGTTGAGCAGGAGTTCGGTGTAAACTACTGTCTCCTCTAAGCCAAATCTCTTGCCCTGATTTTTTTGCATACCCACTGTGAATTCAAGGTTGATCTTCAAAATTAAATTATTCAAAGAACTTATTCTCAATGAAAAAATATTACAGAGAAGAAGTTTCAGAAATAGTGCCACAAACTACTGTCCCATACACCCTTGGATATATAGAATTCTGATACTTTGAAGTGCTGTTTCCAAGGATCCTGCCTGCTGCTGACCATCAGAAGGTCCCTTTTCCATATAGGCCCTTGCATGTCTCTGCCTAGATGCCTCCGTAAAAAATACACCCTTAATATACCTTATGGTATGTACCTTACAGTACACCTTAAGGATGCTCCAGTAACAGTTGTAAGTATTGCCAGCTCCACAGAAATAGAATTATCTCACATTTGCTAGTTGTGGGAAAAGAACCCTAAATTCAGGACAAGGTAAAGTAAAAAGCAAATAAAATTAAGTCTTGCAAAATCCAGGACAGCTTTCAAGAGTTCTAAAGATACAGGTGCAGATCAAGGACAGAAACCCACAAGTAATCTACAGTTTTCAAGATCCAATCCAAGAGACCTCCTTAATCCTCACTATACCCAACTGACAGCTACCCATTTCTCCAGCACTGGGTGAAGGAGATTCAGCTTTGTCCTCTGCATGAGATCTACACCACATCCACAATGAGAGCACTTCAGCAAGGGGAGAACTGCATCTTTAGTTCCCCTTTGTTGGCCGCAACACTGTGATATTTAAGCGACCTGTTTGAGTTTGACTTCAAAGTCTGTCCAAATAAACTTTTTCTGCTGTTGCCATATATGGAACAAGGCCAGGAATATTCTATCCCCAGGTACATAAAACACTTCTGAGTAAAGTCCAAATAGTACATCCTTGTTTTCTAACTTAAAACTGGTGCCTTTGAAATGGCTGGGGGCTGACTCCAAAGGCATCAATCTCGTGGCTCCTTAAAACACTGGGTATATGCACGGATAACTCACTACGACCATCTTCCCCCTCAGTTTTACCATCTCTTCTATTATGACTCACATTTATTCGATGCCCATAAGTGACTGATAAAATGCAAAACGATGTGACTGGATAGTCAAGGGGTGGTAAGAATCTCCTGGGGTGGAAACGTAAAAGGGTTCTTCCACATACCAGTGTTGGGTATCATAAAAAGAATGCAGAGTATACCTTCATCTCAAATTCCTGGAAAAAGTAGCTACAATACAAAGAGGATTGCTAAATTTCATTTCCTTGAAGAAACTCTATAATGTCTTTGTGTATTATATATATTGTGTACTCAGCAAAATAAAAAGCAGTTTGGAAAAATGCTTTTCTGTGTAGTAGAAAAGTTTTAAACAACCAAGTGCTGAACTTCATTCATAAGGCTTTGGCTGGTAAACTGCTTGATGAGCAGCATCTCAGCAGGTAAAAATCATTTCTGCCTGTTTGCAGAAAGGACCACAGCCACAAGATAAAAGGGAAGACTGTCCAAGGAGCTAATGATAACTAATAGCTAATGATAGCTAACTGATACTAGCCTGGTTAAGCACAGGCAGTGGAAACTATGTCATCAAGTTAAATCCTCTCCTAAGCACACATAGGATAATCTGGTGCTTTCCCCCATTCTTCTTAGGTTAAAAGATGCTCTTCTAAAAACACGTGCCAGTATGCTGCACCAAAAATAGACAAGAAGCTTTCAGAACAGTAGCTTGCTCTGACTTTCAAATCCTTGTTTTAATCTTTCCATAACATCAGTCACTGTACATGTCAGCATCCTGCAATTTACAACACACACTCAGGAAGTCCTGAAAAAAACTGTCCAGGCAACAGGACATGTTTTGATACACCCCTTTACATTCACCATCTTTATAATATCCTTGTTCTGCAATATCTAACAAGGAAATCCCACAAGTACAACATTTAAACCCAACATAACTATGAATGTTTACAACAGCACTCTACTCCTAGGTGTTACCTACAAGGTAGCTCCACTACCTTAAGAGTAGAGTGTCAACTATGATACAATTACTTGTGGATGGAATTAATTTCCAGGGCCCTTCCTTCATATACATATAACACCAGGATAGATTTGGCACACACTGTTATCAGCATATTGCCATTTCCAACTGAGGTAAAGAGTCTAGCAAAGCAAAACCTTATAAACTGTCAGAACTGACATACTCCAGATGAAAATAGTTGGACTGATGAACCAATGGATAAACAGTGTCAGTGACTCTTTCCTTTTACTATTTATCACTGAAAGAATACTTACTGAAGCATCTTTATGGACACAAAGGTAAAAAATGTGTCTTATTCCTACAGAGAGCCTAAACTGAAAGATTAGTTTTCTAACCAATACCTTGAATAGGCTTCTGCAAGTTTCAGTTGCAGCAGATTTCCTTTTTAAAAGGGAAAACATTTATCATGTATTAATTATATAATAAAAGTAACTCTACAGACAATCTTATTCGGCTCTATTTTCATCAGATTAAAAAACAAATACTGTTAACCATTCAATTAAGGACTTGTTGGTAAATTGACCTGTACGTGTGCTCAAGGACAGTTTATGGAAAAGAAAATGAAGGTTGTATGAATGAGCGCAACGCTTGAGAGTTCATGACGAGCTGGAAGAAGGCAAGGAAGGAGAGATGGTTGACTCATCATCCTGCATCTTTTGGATACAGTTGCAGAAATCTGTTTCAATTTAGGTGTCTAGACCTGCTCTTTCAGCAACAGTGACTTGGAGGACAGCTGCTGATCCAACTTATTACTACATATATCTTTGGCCTTGAGATCTAGACAGACGACTATAGAATGAAGACACTGCCTTCTTCAAAATTAGCTTGTCAACTTCTAAGCAAAACTTACATGGCCTTCCATGCCTTCCTGAGGACTCCAGTCTTTCCAGCTGTTTCTTCCAGCTTTTAGCCGTATCACCTCATCTGGCCACTGCAGCTCTTTCCTTTTTGACACGTTGATCCCTTCCAGTACTTGACTGGGATCCATTAACTATAAGTAGGAATTGAGTTTTGACTGTTAGTTCAGCCAAAATTTAAAAGCAACAGATAAACCCTAACCTTTTGCATACTTGCAGAGAACTGACTTTAACCCACAGAAATCCATTTCTGAGCAACTTTAATGTCAGACTCAAGCTCCAGGCTACAAAAAGCAGCCCAAGCAGCACAGAATTTAGAAATCGGGCTGTGGTTTGACACAGCTGACAAGGCACTAAGTTGCTGCTGCCTGAAGCAGCTGCTCTGCTTCCCTGTCCCATCCCTTTTCAGCTGTACTGGTTCATGGCAGGGTCTGAGGAGCTGGCACAACGTAAGTATTGGCAGCACATGGTCTCATATCCGGGAAGAGTTAAATGACCATCAGCTGTTAAAACTGGCTCATCACTTCTTACAGAGTATCTGAAGAAACATGGTCTTGGAGCATTTACTGTTAGGCTGAAGAACTATTTATCTACCAGCATGGTTAGTTGAGACCCACCCCATGTTTTGAAGTAAACTGGCCTTTCCACAGGGGCAGCAGGAGACAACTCCTGAAAACTTCTTCCTATTTAAGGACAGAGAGAACCATATAATGTCCACTATCCAAGGGCAGGTATCAACTTTCCCTGAATCCTCCTCACACAGAGAAATTAAGAAGTTTAATGAAAGGGCCCCTGCCTGTAAGAAAGAAAAACCTACTAAGTGCAGACCTGCAGAATTTCACTTTGCCCAATGATGCAGTTAACTAAGGATTACTCTAAAATGAGGTGGTATCAGCAATGAAATCATGTTTGTTATCATCTATCCTATTAAATACTTATTGATGTTTCCCACTAACATACTACCAAAGACACATATGTGGGGCTAATAAAAGCTAAAAGAACAATAATACAGATTTCTGGATTTTCACAGAAGTAAGGCTGCTATGATTACCTTAGTCAATGGTGTACCATTTGCTGCTCAGTAAACCCAGACTTGTGGCAATAACCAAAGAATAAACCCGTATCAAAATGAACAAATACATGCAAAAGTGAGTATTTTTACATTTACTTTGTGGAAAACCTACTTGGTTTAAAAGAAAAAAGCTAGTTGCTTTCTGCCTGCAAATGAAGCTGTTTAGCATTACATGTTGTAATGAATAAAGGCAAACTAAGTATGAAGCAGAGTTGAGTTCAGCCAACATTCTCAAAGTTGCACTACAGCAAAACACGTATATCACAAACAGGTACGTCTAAGAAGCAGCAAGGCTGGTTGTCCAGCAAACCTCCTTCTCACATCAGCTCTCCAAATGTTGTATACTGAGACATTCCTGACTGTGTATTTAGAAGTAGTGATTTCAACAACATACAAGGTAAGAAAAGCACGCGGAAGCACAGGTTAACTTGTTCTTCTGGACTATTCACCTGGATTCTGTAAATAACGTCATCCTTTTTGGCTTGCATTTGATTTGCAGGGCTTGCATTACCACCTGACTGAGAGTCAGTTGCATTGCTCCCTCCTTCTGTCCCTAGAAAGCCCACAAGGGCATGCTGTTTACAGGCTGGGATGCTTTGGCTGGAGCTGCTACAGGAGGGCAGTCCATGCTGCATGCTGACCCCAGTCTGGCCAGTAGGTTCCATTTGGTTCACCATAGACAGGCGGGACTGGATGGATGACGGGAGGTTACGAAGGGATATCTGACTGGTGGAAGAGCGCCGACAAGGCACAAAGCCCGTTGTGGATGTGCGAAGAGATGAATGACGACTGCCGTAGCAATAAGATGAATGGCTAGCTACCGAGGCACGGGCAGGGGAATGTCTGACAAGGCTGGACTGCACAGAGTGAGAGCTGTGACTGGTGCCTAGAAGTAAAAGATACAGAATCAGGAGAGTTTGATAAAGCCTCCTGCACACATTAGATTGCCAACACACAAATGTTTCAGCGCTTTGATACAAAACTAATGGGTCTAATCAACATCTGGAACAGCTGTGTTGCAGATTATCTGTTGCATGTCATATAGCAGAAGATTTTAATACATTCCATCCATCTTATTTTGGAATTCCATATTCTGTTCTGTTCACAATCCCTGCAGGACAAGTAGCTTGAAAAATGTTTAAGCCCTTTGAATTTGTTTCTTAATATTAACGCTTAAGTTCCCCAAACTTAAGGCATTGAGGCAGGTAGATACGTTCATGTTTCAAAATGCTAAATATTCTTTCTTAATATGCTGGACTGGATGTTCAAAGATTGAGTCAGAAAATTTGTTAGAGCAAAAGCTGTTTTTAAAAAAGTTCAGAAAATTTTAACACACACCAAGCAAAAAAAGGAATTGCCGTTTATGAGCATTGCTGTCATTGTTTTTCCTATACCAATTACTTGTAGAAACCTCTCCACAGCCAATAGAACTAATTATGTTGTGTAAAAAAATAAAAGATTAAATCAACTACATATACTTCTACACTTTTTGTGAGTAAAGGCAGTGCTTGAAAAGATTTTTCTCAGCTTTCCTGTTACCACCTCACTAACTACCTACCACTACAGACTCTTGGGATAGGATTCAGCTAAAATACCATGGAAATAGAGAATCCATTCCATCATATAAATAAAAAATACAAAGATATTGATAAAAAATGGCAAGTTTAGCATTTGTAGACAAGACAACAGAATTGAAAAGATCTGATGTGTAGAGATATGTCATAAGAAGTTACTTAATTTGCCAGCACCACTATACCCCTATTGCTCAAATCTGTCTGGGAACCTTGTGTTGCACAAAACAGCACTATAGTTTGAGGTGAATCCAGCAGATAACGCAGTGTAACCAAATAACTTGTTTCCTTTTTCTTTTAACTTGGGCCTGATTCAAAGAGCTGAAAGGCCAGTTCCAGTTACAGAATTGTACTTGTAGAAAATAATTGCCTTCTTTAATTTTAGCTTTACCCAGAGTGGAGGGATGAGTTGGTGGATGAGCTGCAGGAAGAGCTGTGGGATGAGCTGCCACAGGAGGGTGCTGTACTGCTCCAGGTCCCTGCCCTGTAGGTGCATTCCCTCCTCCTTGTGACATGCTGCTCTGCGACTCATTGATAGTTGCATTGTTACTGGTGCAAGAAGCTCCTCCTCCAGCATCTGAATCTTCGATATTTCCACCGCTATTGCAGCCAGCTCCACAGCCTTTCCTTAGTCTGAAAACACAATGCAATTGGCACATGAAGTCAGGCCTCCTAATCATTGGGATTCTACAAAATGCCTTATGATGACAAGCAAAAAAAACCAAACAACTTTACTCAGTACAATCCACAGCACTCCCTAAAATCAGATAAAACTTGGCTCTATTTTCTCAGAAAATGCTCTGCAAAATATAAATGCTGCTTTCTAAGAGATTTCAATTTTCTTCATGACAGCTATTCAAGTAACAGTTATTTATGATAAGCCAAACGTTTGTATAAAATAGCTTTTGAAAAAATCAAGCCACCTCTGAAGTACAATAAAGTGACAAAATTCTAAATATAAAATGCTGGTAGAACATCTTGGTTTTGTAACAGCTTAGTAAAATTTATGCTCCTTAACACACTGGCCATGTGTTTTCTTGTACTGCAAAGTATCTATTCAGATGAGCAGGAAAAGAATATTTGTTGTGCTGTTTGGTCTTGTTTGTTTTAATGTACTTGGTTTCTTGTTACCATCAGCAGCATACTCAGTTGTTTGAAGCACGTATTCAAATTATTTGAATAATAAAGTCTTGTGTGAATTTTGAGCATTCAGAC
This sequence comes from Eurystomus gularis, assembly GCA_013400335.1. Lineage (NCBI taxonomy): Eukaryota > Metazoa > Chordata > Aves > Coraciiformes > Coraciidae > Eurystomus > Eurystomus gularis. Next base: position 107,449 of record VZZY01005637.1, read on the forward strand.
AGCAGGTCAGCCAACATTTTCCAGTGTATACAACCATACAGGCTTTTCATCACACTGTTTGCATTAATAAACTTAATATAGACACAAAAAACACAGCACATTCTTCGATTCCTAATTGTCATTACTCTTTTCTTCCTGTCACACTTGCATACACTGAGCACTACTTTCCATTTTTATTTGCCCCGGGATCTAGAATCCCCAAGTGCACACAGCTTGGATCCAAACACTGTTCTGTGTCCTACTTTCACCTGCTACTCTATCCACGTGTCAGACAAACTGATGGGGACAGAAGACAAACACCACAGGCTGTAGCAAATGTGGTGTGTTCTGGGGAAAGACAGCATGTTCTGCTTCGATGTGCTGTAGATGTCTATGTGTAAATACGACCATCAGAACAGTTACAGGGACTGTTCAAGCGACGGCAGCACCTCCTGGAACTGGTAAGAATCAGGATGCACATTTCTGAATGCCACACACAGCAAATGCCAATTGCTTTTGGAGCCACAGTCATCAGGGGCTTGAAGCACAGTAAAAATTCTCATGGCCTAGAAAACACAGCACAGCAGGTTTGTGCTGGGTTACCAAGGGGTCACGTGGAAAGAGGATTATCTTACTACTGCTCCAGTTACCTGTTCTGGCTCTGACATACAGGGTACCTATAAGTGCTCATGAAATTCTGAACAGCTAAAGCTGTTGTTACTATGTATGAGCACACCCTAACAACATCAATATCAGGACTTGTATGCTAAATATTTGCCAGACAGGAACCCTACCAAATAGTCCTGATTCTGTAAAGATGGTATTAGAGACTGCAAAAGCGATGGTACTGAAAACACCACACAGAAGTTGCATCGTGTCTCATTATTACGAAGATGGTAGATTTAAATTAGAAATTGGGAAGACGCTCTTCATTATGAGAGTGGTGAGACACTGGAACAGGTTGCTCAGGGAGACTGTGGATGTTTCAACACCAGATATGTTCAAGACCAGGCTGGATGGGGCTTTGAGTGGGAAGTGTCCCTGCCCGTGGCAGGGGGATTAGAACTAGATAGTCTAATAGGTCCCTTCCAACCCAAACCGTTCTATGATTCTATAAGAGACCTGACATCAGAACTGAAATTGTAAAGTTGTATTTCTTGCATCTAGATTTCTGCACTTCTATTTTGATGAGCTCTCATTTACATAGTTGGTGGAATTTTACTTCCAGGCCTTGAAGATTAATCCTGTACCAAAGCAGTTGCCATATGCTACAGATGTGCCTGAAATGAAAGTCAATGCTTATTTTTGACTTTTATTTTATATTAAAAATTATGCTGTGTTGGGCCTGTACGAGACTAGTTAATGGAATAGAAGAGCATGAACACATACTAATGAGACCTCATCTCCTCCGCTCACCTGTGCCATGTAGACACTATGAAGTTTCTGATGTTTCCTAAACTGATAGCTCCTCCAAGAATCTCCTTAAGCTGTTCATGACTATCTGAATAGGAAGTAGTCAGAGGTGAGACATAGATTGGGTATCCAATAGGCTGGTCACAGGAGGAATTGATCATGTTCCTCAGAGCTTGTTTTGCATTTTGTATACTTCCTCTTTCTGGATTACGATTACGCAGGAAGACAAGCTCTTGCTGTTGTCCTGCCCACAGGCCACGCACACACTCCTTATTCACCTGCAAAAGCCAAGGAGAAAGGCTGTGTCAGAAAGTGAAACAATGAGAGTGTGACAACTGCTTTGCTATAGCCAGGCCTTCACAAGTGTATCTAATATTGCCCTGCAGAACTGCAGGTGTTCATATTCGCTTCTTTAGAAGGGTCATCTTATGGACAGACTGCAACAGACCATAAAGCAAATCTAGGAATGAGAGGAGAAAAAAGGTAGTTTAAGTCAGGAACTGATTTTCAGATTAAGTACTTCCACTATAAGGAGAAGTAGACTTATCAGTAACAAAAAAATTGAGTTCAAATAGCCACTTGGTATAGTTAAGACATAACACAAAATAGCATCATATTGTGGAATGAGCACAAAGCTTACCTTAATGACCCTAAAACTGAGATACCGCTTATTCAGCATAATGATCTTATACTCATTGGTGCCATCATCCATCACATGACGCAAAGCAAGGAGGGAGGGAGAGTTGGAAAGAACTGCGCTCCGCCAAGCAGGGTCCCCTTCATGTGCTATAACTAGATTTTCTTCATGGGTTGTTATGGCTTCATAAAGGACAGAAGGATCATCATACTCATCTGGAGAAGTGAAGTGATCCTGTTTCCAAGAACACATTCGGTAAGATATGACTAACAGTTCAGATGCAACTACACATTAAAAAAAAAAACAAGCTTTTCACACCTCAAACTCTTGAAAGGCTCAGTGGATTAAAGTTAAAACAGCAAAAATATCAGATACCTACTGAAGAACATAATTAAACATGACCTCTTTTCCAACAGATTAGTTCTTTGCTTGCTTGCTTCCTTTAACACAAAGCCAAAACGATTGGAAGGACCTCACTATTAATGATTCAAGTAAATTCCTAGTTGAATATGACATCAGATTTATATCTATTTATATTGCTTACAGAAGCATTTTAGCTTTTGCTTCTTTGCTTATTCACAAGTCTCCAACTGTAAGACACTTAAGTAAAACACTTATTATTCACCTTTATTATATGGAATAAGTAATAGGAAAACCAATAAGGTTTATCTGTACTTTCTACTAAAAAAGTTCACATTAATACTTGATGACAGACTACTTCAGCATCATATACTATCACACAACTTAGGTTACTGTCTGACACAGAAACACAAAATTTGAAAGTTCAATTTAGTATTAGGTCACATTACTTACTCATCAGAAAGGGAGAGTGGTTAATAGCTAAATTATCCAATACTGGCTGAAGCCTCAATAGGCTACTGCACTACAAGTGAATAAAATCACCTTTTATAGATTGATACAACAACATTTGCAAAATTATTTATTGTTAGAGATATTTGTTATTTATCTCACTTCTCATTCTCTGACTTAACTCCAGCCCATTCTGCACAGCAACCTGAATATACTGAACACTTCAGAATTGCTGAAGTGGTACTTCTGCTGGTTTCAACAGTGATTTTGTAATTATTCTACTTTGCTACACGCACTCCTAACATATGCATTCTGCTAAATTCAGTGAGTCAGTGTTACATGAGGGAGTTGATTCAATCACTGCTAGCTTTGGAGATCTTCTAGAGTCTGCAATGAAGGCAGAAAAGAAAGTTTAACAATAAAGAAGTGCAACTTAAGATTTGCCTCCTTACTACAATTATCAAGCAACCTGTTCCTCTCGAGTACCAACACTTCTCCCTCCTCACAGAAGGCTTTTCACTCAGTACATTCCTTCTTGTATTTGCTGAGCTTAGTACATGCACTGGATGGAATTTGAGATTGTTTAGCTTCACCCTCACTTCACTATGAAGACCAACTCTAATTTCAGCGTACTGGAATGCAACTTTCTCATTCTCACCTGAAACCTTACTGACGGGATCAATGAGTAACACCAAAGTGTCTGTTATTACAACACTTCCAAAACAAAACATCAAGAAAAACAACTGCCATTGGAGGAGATGGCTGCAGCTTTGAATGGCATGATAACCTTTTAAACCAATTACATATATGTGGAGAGAGGAAAAGGGAGGGAAAATTTCAGAGAGGTTGTTCATAAGGGAATTCTCTCTAGACTGATATCAAACAGGGCTTGACATGTTCTGATCTACATTTGATGTTATTTTCAATCTCTGAGGATAAACTGTGTTCCCTTTTCTTCTACATATCACCTTCCACATGAGCTACAATAAAACAAAGGACAAGACGTGATATTCCCTTGTTTTCAGTTGTCCATCTCTATCACATGCCCTTTTATCCTCTTCCTCTTTTTTCTCTCCCAGACACTTATTTTTAAAAGAACAAATGCACAGAAATAAGAACTGGACACATCTTCCTGTGTAATCTCTCACCTGATGTAGCTTAAGTGACATCCGTATTCCAGGAACCACTACTTTCCTCAGCAATTCCATGTCAGCAAAGATCCATTCATCTCTAATTGAAGAGATACGGAAGTCACCCTTAAATAGGGCATGCAGGCCATACAAGAAGGATTCTAGATTACTGTTGAGGAGAAAAAAAGAAAAATAAGAATAGCCCAAGTATTACCAGAAATATAAACATATGCACAACTATCATCACTGAAAAGAGCAGAAAATACTGAGCTCTGCAGAAAGGCACGTGACTTTTCTCAAACAGAGAGTGTATGAGTAAGGATGCGTGTGTAAGCAAAGCTTGTCACCTAGATGTCTTTGTGCACTGAACAGGTAATGAATAAACCATACACGCAACAGACTATTTACACAGGCTGAAGCAAACAGGAACACTGTGAGGAATGCCTGACTTGATTCTGAAGATTTTTAAACAGAAAACCTTTCAAGGAACGTAACAGCACAACGGACCAGTTAAGGAGGTTATGTAGCTTCAGTTGTGTGTGCTTTAGCACAGAATAAAAATCTTGACAACTTCCTCATGCTTAAAAGGCATTGTCTCCTTTTAGTAAGCTAACTTTAGAGTGAAAAATCAAGCGTGTTCTAATCTGGCTGGTACTTAGCAGAATTAGTTTCCCTGAAAGTGAAGTAGAACGAGTTGTACAGTCAGCACCCAGCTGACCAGTAGCTTCCACATCCGATTATGCTTCTTTATTTTCTTCTTCAACTATCAACCTGTGATTTCCTGAAACAACTATTTTACACTGGCTTTCTAAAGAAAGTTGAGGTTGTCAGCCTGCAAGAAATAGGCTGATGTACAATGACAGTTGAGCTGAAGGAGATTTGCACAAAACCGCTTCCTGCAGAGGCAGATAAACTGTGAAACTTTTCATAATGGTCTGATTTAACTCCCATCAAGATATCTTCATTTAAGAAGCTGTCCTCCTCTTCCCCATTTCTATATAGGGCACATACTGGGAGCACAAAATGGAGAACTCATCTGGTTTGTGTTTTTTTTCACCAGTTGTAACTGGTCCTTACCCACATCAGAGTTCTCACCTTGCATTAGCTCGATAAAACAAAACACTCAACTTCAAGCTCTCATGTGCTGTTCTTTGGTTACGTTTCACTATAACAATGACAACTTACACAGTCTATCTGTCCAGTTTAAGGAAAGATGACATTAAACATCTGTTTCTTTTAGGAAGAGATACCTAACCTAGGAACCCAGAGAGATTTTGAGGAAGGGAAGCTTACAGCAACATTTTATTACCTAGACATATGATGTGAAGCTGTTCCCAATGCTCTCCGCCCCAGAACACATAGTCCATAACATAATGTCACCAGGGGTGAGTCTTTACTTGAATCCAGTGGCTGGTAATAAGAAAAAAAGAATAGTCAGGTGTATGGAGTAAAGAAAAACCCTTCTGCCAGGAATCAGAAGACCCAAACACACACAGAGGTACATAAACTCAAGTGTGCCTATGTACCTACCACACTACTCTTGCTCAGACTTTCAGTAGGAATTTTTTTTTTGAAGTTCTGCAAGTACATAGAATACTTGGAAATGTAGACACACGTATACTACACTTAGAGTAAGATAAACTGAAAGCTGAACAGAGGCATGCAGCATTCCTCGTGGGTATTATGTATCTTGTATGTAAACTGTTGATTAACAAAAGTTATGGGATTAAGACAAAAATATTTTCAGTGAATAAAGCAAATCCTCCCTTACTGGTTAGGAGTATATACCTCTGAGTTAACTAAAAACTTCCTTGGACTACAGCATTAATTGGGGGAAACTTGCCCTCAACTCAAAGCCAGATTAGTGGCTATATAGTGTATATAATGCCCTAGATAATAGTATCATTCATTTAAGTGATTAAACTTGATCTTCAATACCTACACAAAATATTCACAAGAGTGACTTGGCTGGGTGGGAACTGTTTTCTTCAGCTGCTGTTGTCATTTCACTGCAGAACACTTTCAATCTTACATCCATTAAAATGGGCTTCTAAATCTTTTACCTCTACAGTAAAACTGAAATCTGAAGTCTCGGATCCTTCATTAAACACAAATTCCAGTTATACTCCTGGCACTTTAATCAATCAATCTCTGCTTATTCCCAGAGGCAACACTACTTTGACTAGATCAGAGTTGTTTTTTGTAAACAGTAAGTCGAGGTATTCCTCTACAAGCATATCAAGGTCCTATTTAAAAGCTATAGGGATTTAGAGAGAGGAAAAGGGTTGAATATGGGATGACCATTTTCACAAGTGTAGTGTGTCTGGCTGGGCTGGGTTTCCCCACAGCAGCCCTCATGGTGCAGGGTTTTGTGCTGGGAGCTAGAAGGGTGCTGATAACACCCCCGTGTTGTGACTCCTGCTGAGCAGGGCTCGCACAGCACCAAGGCTCTTCCCANTAAAGCTAGGGAGAAGGAGGAGGGGGACCATTCCTTTGTCCTCTGGAGCAACCACTATGTGTACTGGAGCCCTGCTTCCCAGGAAGGGGCCAGACATTGCCTGCTGATGGGAAGTAGAGAATAAATCTTTTTCTTCACTTCCGTGTGCGGATTTGCTTAGCTTCGCTTTGTTATCATTAAACTGCTTTTGTTTTACCCACAAGGGGTTGGTTTTTTTTCCATCTTATTTTCCTTTCTCTTTTGCTCTTCTGAGGGAGAGGAAAGCGGGGGGGTGATGGAGCAGCTTGGTGGGCTCCTGGTGCTCAGCCAAGGTTAACCCACCACAACAAGCCAAGAATTCCAGTAGTCCAAAGAAATTGTATAGTATGACCACCAAGGAAAAGATAGTTGTATGAGCTGGCAATAGGTTTTACAGAGGTTTTGTTTTGCTTTGGAGTTTTTTGTTTAAGTTAGGGTTGATTTGTAAACACTGACATCTAAGTACAAAATATCAATTCTATAAACACACCTTTTAGTATGTAGATAAATGCCTAAGATTCAACTGACTCATTTGGGCTGGTAAGTGAAAATTCATTCATGAACAGGTTAAATCATACACTAGAGAATTTAAATTAACGTCTCAAAAGTAGAAGAGCAAAACCAGTAAACTATAAATTAATATTTCATTTATAAATCTCTATTTTAAAAATCAGTATTAAACCCAGCCTGTAAGTCAAACTAGCAGGAAGAAAAGACCATCTTAGAACAGTGAATGGCTTTCCTCACACATTCATACTTACCTTTTCTCTTCGAGAGCAACAATATTCTATCCAGTTCAAATATATCAAACAGAAACTCTCTCTTGAGATCCCTGCTAGACGGTGGTCATAATCCTCATCAATATTGGGGTTAAATGTCGGGTCTACATCAACATAATTGCGGTCTGTGCACAACCGCAGTCCCTCCTGCATTGTCTCATTAGCCAACCATTCCTCTAGCTTGGGAGATGTTGTGACATAATAGATGATTCCCTGAAACAGTAGTAATAAAAAATATGAGTCAATATTGCAGTCAGCAATCTCAACTGTTTCAACTCCTTTGCATTATTTTCCTGGTAATAAACAAAAGTGATACAAAGTAGCATTTACTTGCTCACAGACACAACATATTTGCACAGAAAATACAGGTTTATATACAGGCGTATTTTTCAAGGACTGTCAAGATTTGAAGCATGCACTGAAGGGAATAAGGAAAGGAAAAAAGGCTGGGACAGGACTCACTAATTTTGCAGAAAAAACAATAGACAGGAATTTTTATCTGGCTAACATGGAGGCTTAGATATTGAATTTCTGAAGAATTCAAGTGCTAAATAAGAGACAAGGAAGTTTAATACCCTTGTGTTTGGCAAGGGAGCAAACAATAGAATATTTGTGTGTGTGTGAAAAAGTATCTTGGAAATATTTCAACCTAAAAATTTTCCGCTCTCTGCAAGGGGGTAGCTGATAAAAAATCTCCATCAGTAAAACTGATTGTCTCAAGGGATCTGAGGTCTAGAATCCTCCTACAATTGCTGGACAGGGCTTTTTTTTTTTAAGAAAAGGAAGAGAAAAGATGGGTTCAGACAGCTTTTAAAGCCTGAAGCTGTTTCGCTTTCTCCCAGAGAAACACACTAATTTTTCATTTACAATACAGCTATGAAATCTGGATAGCAGCTTTCAAGTTCCTACTCCAGGTTCAGCTAGAAAATGTTCTCTGTTCTAGAGAACAGGGTCATTGTCCCACTCAGGCACCACAGTATAAAGTAATCAGTACAGCAAATTCTGTCCTCCTTTGATGAAGGTGTTCATACATCTCTAATTTGTATCACATTCTGTGATCCTCATGTGAAAGACCTTAGAAGTTCAAGACATGGCGCAGTTCCCAGCTGTACCAATCCCAATCATACCTTCACATAGTAAGTGGTGAGAATTTTCCGGAGATCGAAGACTTGAAGCATGGAAGCTGCACTGTTGTCAGTGATGCTATAACCCTCCAGAACATACTTTGTCACAAGCACTTCCCAAGCCAGCCAACGCTGCCCAAAGGCAGCATTAAAGGAAAGCATGTGAGGAAGATGGCCTGGTTCACAGCAACAAAAGCCTTCATCTTCCTCTACACCTTCAGTGATGGCCTCTACTTCTCGTTGTTGACAATAAGTTCCTTAGGAGAAAATAGAAAAAAAAAGAAGAAAGTTGAACACTTCATCCTTGCTGTAGGGTTGACTTGTTTAAACGTTTAGAATCCATCCCATCTCCAATTACATTTCTGTAACACCAAGTGAACTATCTGCTAATGAACACAAAAGATTTGGATAGCTTAATTTATCCCTGTAGGATCACATTTTATTTAGGTGTCTAAGAGTCAATTATGGTAGCCATGTTGCACTAAAATGGAAAAATAGAGAGACTTAACATTGACTCTGCTAGAGCAAGCTGTTTTCCTCACGTGTGATGGGGGCACAAAGAGGCCCTATAGCCAATTTATTTACAGGATGGAACTGAACTTAAGTTTCTGCACTGAAAAAACAGTGCTTTGGAGAGTTAAGGAAGTCTAAGATACTCACCTCTGAATTCAAGCCCCCTCAGCTGGAAGGTGACCAAGCCATTTCCTATCTCTATAAGGTGTACTAGTGCATTGAGGTAGTCAGAGGCTAGGATGAAGCAGTCCCCAGTACTATAGTTTCCCCACCGACCCAACAACAAGTCTCCACATAGGCTGTGCTGAAGGGAACGGGTTAAATGTTCATAGAAGATTGAATTCAGGTTGTTATCATCCGAACCTGCAGGAAGATTGGACTTGGGTTAGTATCTGAATCCACAGCAAAAGATCAAGCTTGAATGTCAATTATCACCTCACACTGAATCCTACACTTAAGACCAACATTGTTTCAGGGTTGTTCTCCACACTCCACTCCCCGTTTAAGGGACTACTCCATATGAATGCTAAGTGACATTTAGTATTTTTTAACTACATTTTTTTCTTAGTCACTTCATCTTCCCAGTTATTCCTTCAGTTCCGATCATGCAACTCTATTATTTAATGCATTAATCTATTCTGCATAATAAAGTGCAAAAGCAAATGAGGACAGAAGTATCTCAGTAATGATTGTTGTACCGGTCTTACCACAACATAGAGACATTCAAATAATGTCTGGATTTTTTAAAATTACTTAAGAATAAAATGCAAAACATCTTAATGCATACAATTATTTAAAAAAGTAAAGTGGACACATATAAAGGTAAGGGGAAAACAAGCAAAAAAGGACAGTCTAAAGAAAGCAAGAGAAAGATGATTGAGGAGAAAGTAACAGTAGATAGAACAAGAGAAAGGTTGGGCAGGGTTGAAGAAGATCAGAAGGCAAACTGATCATGAATCCAGCAAAAATCCTATAAAATCCATTTACATTTGAAAAAACACTATAAAAAAACAAACAACAATGCCACACAATATGCCACACCTCACAAAAAACCAAAAACCCTCAGTCTAGGAAAGCTACCTGGATTTCGATCGAGCTGTGAAGCCAGTCTTGTATTTGAATGATCCACACGCTTTGTGCTGAAAATAATACAATAAAGCATACTTAATTATTACTGCAAGAAAATCTAAGGGAAGAAACTACTAACAGAATAAAATTTTTTCCAACATATTCCACTGAAAGCTACCAGAAGTTATTTAAAAATAATTTTACAGGGAAATCTGGTGTCCTTCTCATATTTAAAAGTATTTTCTGCCTGTGATCCAACTGACTATGATCCAATTTTCTGATCCAATTATGATCCAATACCCACAAAGTTTGTCCATAGTAGGTAGCCCTAGAATAATCTTAAGCTTTAGATACAAATGCATGTATTTTCTGAAATAGATATCATAAAGCTTTAGATGTGAAATTTAAAAGCAATTCAGTCACCACAGGTAACATTACAGTAGATGTTGCTGAAAGGGTAATTTCCACAAAGTTATTTCATTAGCTGAATTTACAACCTTAACTCTTTAATGTAAGATCTAGAACATTGTATTTCAACTGTTCTTGTGCTGGAGGGGAAAAAAGCAATAAAGCACTGAAATGAAAAAATTGGTTCTCCATAAATACCAGAGCTATCTGCTCATCTCACCCTATGTTATTTAATCTTTTACTAGTCTCCTATTCCATCAACAATAGGGGACTTCAGAGAAATAAAACACAAGGAGGTATAATCTGACATGAATAATCTTTTACTACTGATGCCAGTGATCCAAAAGATTTACTTTAGAAAAGGTTTTTATATTGAGGTTAGCCAGTTTTAGCTGTGAAATGTGCAACAATGAACACAGGTCAAATACAGTTAGGAACTGTCCCCCAAAATTTTGTACATCAATTCACTTTCTGATTAGAATTGCATTTTACAACGCTGATTTTATCTTTAAAAAAATTACCAGGATTGGTAGAAATCACTTAAGAGACCAAAGCAAATGTTGCTAGTATAAAAAGCAGCTGCTACAGCATTTCAGAAGCAAGTTCAATGAAAACTTCCAGTGCTATAAACCTGTTTTCTCTGGGGAAAAAAATAGCAGCACTTGGAAGAAAAATAAACAGACAAAAGCAGAACACCACAAAACCCAAACCAACACATTTAGCTATAGTTACATTGTTAAAAACAAAAGACAAACTTTAAAGGTCCTTTTTCACCTACTTGTAGTCTCTTTCCCAGAATTTGACAGGCCTGGCATATGAAGTGATGAATATTGCACTTCCCAGAAAAGGATTCAGTGGAGTAGAGAAGAAAGCTGACACAGCTGCTTGGACAAACAACATTGCAGAATCTGTACGTTAACAGAATTAAGGAAACCGAAGCAGCTTTTTTTCAAGCTTCTCAGATAGTACCTGACATAGACAGCAATACCAATTAAGAACAAAAAAAAAATCCACAAGAACTTTCATGCAGCAAAGCATCTTTACAGTATCTCCAGCAATAAGGGAGTTTTTTTTATTTTTAGAAACAGAAGTAGGTGAAAATAAGGTACTAGACACAGTGATTGTTCTCTCTCAAAATTCTACAAAGAATATTAACTCAACATTCCATTCAAATCATCCTACAGAAGCTTAAAATGCAGAACTCAGGAACTTAAAGCCATAGTCAATGACTGTTGAAAGAGGGAATGACTGCCAGGAGAAAAGTCATGTCCTTTTCAGAATGAAGTTGTTCCTGTTTCTTTTAGGTCAGAATTCTATTACTACTCTATCTGCTGCTACATAATTTGTAGCATGGTAGCAAGGCAGAAAGTGTGCACAGTTTTTCATAAATACTCACTAGACAAACCTGTTCATTCAGTAGATTTAGCCCGTAATACGTAATCCATTATAATGCAACATTCAGAAGTTGTAAATACACAACTTGAGGAAAAAGTTCACGTTTTCAAAGGATACGTGGCACAGCAAAGGGCTGGGCAAAAGCATGGAAGGCAGATCCCCAGGTGATCTGCCAGGGAGCAATGTAGGTATATACAAATCTCAATTTATAAAAGAGTTCCCAAAGCTACAGGAAAAAAAAAAGAAATTTAGTGATTTGGCTGAGAATCAACATGCTTTGCAGTACACAAATATTCTGAGGAATTTACTGGTCACCCTAGAGCTGATACTGGTCTACTAGAAGTCTTGCTACTTACAAAAAGGATACAATAATGCAACAAGTAACATAATATGCACTTCATTGTTCTACAAACTCATGAAATGTTTTGAAAGTTACATGTGCTTTCTCAAGCAAACAAGTGCTTTGGGAGGGAGAACTCTTAGCTGTCTTATGGCATATTGATTACAGTACCAACAGGACTGATGATCTGGAAGATTACCAATCAGGACTATCAGTTTTCCCCTCTGAATGACCTGAAACACCTAGAAATAGAGTTAAAGTTACCTTGCTGAAGAGTATGGACATGAAGAAGAGATCTAGCAGCATGGTCTCAGTAAAACTTTTGTAATCAAAAGTAAAGAAGAGCACTGTGAAAATAACAGTGACATACTGGCACGTCGGGCTACTGAATGATGAACGCAGTAACTTCAAGCCAGCTATTGTGATCATTAAAGCGCCCAACCTGTAGAAGAAATTCACACAAAACAGTTATGTATCTGCTGTCTGAAAGGGGTTTAAAGACCACATAACATTGTTGCTGTCATGCAATGCCATCTCTTCAAACTCAAGATTTAGATTTGGGTTTGCTTTTGGAGTTCAGGGGTGTATGTGTGCTTGGTTTGGTTTTAAAATAAAAAAAAAAATCTGAAATTTGTTTAAAAAAGGTTACTATGCAAGCCTCTCTGTCAGTATTCTGAAGTCAATCGATGTTCAAGGATTAGCATTATTTATAATAATCTCACTTAAAACAACTAAAAGTGAAATATCCTTGTACTCTGAACAGAAACCTGGTCTTTAATTTAGGTGATCAATATTGAGATGCAAAAATGCTGGAAGTGCTCTAAGATTAATCAGCAAAAGGACACAATGAACACTGGATTATCATTATTTCCTGCATGACTATTCTGCTCTGGCTTGTATTGAGGGAACCACAAGCTAATGATAAACTTACAGGGATATTCTTTTTCAGATATAGTAACTGACAGATCAAAGGCTTATAAAAATATCATTAATGTAATGGCAATTTCCCTCCCAAAAGTCTTCTAGCAACAGGAGTAATGAATCAAAAGCAAGAAATTTCTAGATCCAGGGATTATTAAACTTAAAGAAACCCAAAGACAAACCCACACCAAAAAAAAATCCCACATCACCCCTCAAATACATAACCCATTTTGTTTCAAGGTTTATTTTCTCTACAGTTGTTCTGTTCTAAATTAATAGAACTTCAAATACAAAAAAAGCCATCTGGTCACTGTTCTTGGAGGCAAAAACCACAGAGCCTATGACTGAACTCTCATCTGCTGAGACAGACACACTGCTCAAGGGACTGTAACCAAGGCTCAATTAAAGAGGCAGTGTGCAACTCTGTCTGGAGACAGGTTATACTTAGAGGCTGGAAGGCCTGGGGAATTCCTTGATGAAAAGCTGGAGAGGGGTTGCAAGCTGGCACATTAACTCCGGAAATGCTACACGTGTCTTCCCTGACCAAAATACCAGAACACGTTGTCACTATCTTGAACTTGCAGTTCAGGTAATTGTATTATAGACTCTGAAGTTCAATAAGGAAATCCTGATATTATGCTACTAGATAATTCTGCAATCTTTACAGTATATGCTATGAATTGAATGATTTGTTTGTGTGGGTTCCTAGTTTAACACTGTAAGACTCCATACAGCTTAAGTTGGCAGGGTGACTTGGCTCTGTTAGAGCTTTCAAATAAAGAAAAAAGCTTTATTTTTTGCCTTAAAACTAAGGCAATAGCCTTAGCCTTCCCGCTGAGGCCAGAGTTCACTATTTGATTTCCTACCACAGCAGACATACTCACATTACATGAAAGCCTTTTCTACTTACTCAGTATCCAGTTTCTTTGGACTAGCAATATTCTTAGCGCTGCTGCTAAGCTCATTGAGGACTATCAGCGGATAGATAACATTCTTCTCTACAAAAAGGAGCCAAATGTGAAGTTTCTCAAACCACATAACATGTGCAGCATCTATCAAAACATATTGAAAAGAAGAAATGAGATTGCACTGTCAAGTCAAACTCAGCTAACAGAATAATTATCCTTGATCCAAGTACCTGACTTTCATAGTTTTATCTAACCAAAATAAAGAGAATCTCCTTCAAAGGTGCTGTCCATAGCCCCCAGCACAGTCTTTGTACTGCTGCACATCTGTACAAAATGTACAGCACAATATAACAGCTTCTAACCTACTTGCTTACTGCGCAGAGCAGAAAACAAACTGGATTGCCACCTCTTCAATAATTTCAACATCGAGCCTGATGAAGCTGTTTGACTTTACACGCTTTATCTCATGCAAAAGGATCTTTTCCAACTGTATTTGAACCAAAAGGTTTCTGGTTTACAACTTTACAACATGGAAGAGCATATGTAACCTGGCAACACAAATGTCTGATACTAAGAACTTTAACTTTCTGCAATATTTATAAAGTATATAACAGGACTGCTGTTTCAAATTAATGCAAATGAAGTTAATGAAAAAATTTCACAAGGCAGTACAAATAGATGCTAGAAGATCCTATGACAAAAGTTATTTTAACCATAGGGCATACATAAAGGGTGAAAGATATACTTAAGATGCTGTTTATAGACCCACCCTTCTTCATTGCTATGAATGACTGCAGGTACCCAGACAAGCTCAACAAAAACTGAAGCTCTGTTTCTACAACAGAAGCCATGAGCACAATTAGTCATTGACACAGCATGAATTCTCTTCCAGTTTCAGGAATCAAACTGGGAGATGCTACAAAATTGCATTTAACATTATGGTGCATGACTTTCAACTTTCCTGAAAACACTACTACGTATGGAAATACTGAAGTCAGGTATCAGCACAGGAACACCAACTGCAGCTTCTCTAGTTTCACAGATTAAAAATCTAAAGGCAAACTGCACTTTTCACTTCTTCCTCCAAATAGAGTTTGGTATCACATTACAATTACTACTCATTTATCCATCCCTACACTCAATCACTGAAAAAAGGTTACCATTTAGACATCAGTAAAGTGACCAGACTCTGTAGCTCCTATAAATGAGGCCTACAAATAAATTCTGTTAATTCTCTGTTCCTGAAAGCAGCAGAATGTTCACTTTACCTTACCTTGAAAACTAAAGAAAAAACACAAAATAGCTTCAGTTGTTTCTAAGCCATTTTTGACAGGAATTTAAGTCCACTGTTAATGAAAAAAAACATTCCAACAGCAGAGCCCCCACAATCTACCACTACATGATCTGTACTAGAAAACAGATCAGCAGTATCAATATGCATTTTCTGCAGTCTCCAGAGAAAGATTTCATGGAAACAGACTTTAACACACAGTGCAAGTGCATGTCTACGTAGATCAACTAGCAAGACTGGTCCCTTAGCGGGTTTTCCCATTATCAGGCCATTTGCGCTACACTTTCGTTGTTAAACATGGCAACAACACCATCAAGAATCAAATTCATGCAAGGTGAAACCTCCAACAACATTCACCATACCCAATCCTCCAAAACAGTTGAAAATTTACTATCTTGAAGAAATACCTAGTGAAACGCACTCTACCTTTATAAAAAATTAAGCCAATCATTAGCACAAGCTTTGCAACTTAAGATTTTGAAGACTGTGCTTTAATGGAACTGCTCTTGATTATTTGATATTCATCATCATCGGTTAAGAGTTAAATCAAATGTCACATAATCAAAGCATAAGGAACTAAGACTTTTCTAGATTAGACATCATTAAATACTCCAATGGCAAGAATAATTAAAAGAGATTAAAATTTATCACCAGGTAACTACAGGAAGTTCACAAAAAGCATGATGAACAATACTTACTTCGGACTTCAAACTGATAGTATTCCTTGGTTTTCAGCAGCGGGTGAGAAAAGCAGTGCCAAGGAAGTTGCTTTCGGAGTTGAGGCAGAACATAATGGGTCACAAAGCCTACCGTACCCACCAATGCATAGAGAACATAACTTAAAATAGGCTAAAAAGAAGAATTGAAGAAATTAAGGTTGGTGTTTTGTAAACAAAATCATGCACTAATAATGCAATACCTTTTCCAGAATCTAGGCAGGTACTCTTGTAATAAGCCGGGAATGTATTGCTTCATGAGGAGCTGTACTAACAGCTTTAGATCAAACAAGAAATGCATGTGAGAACCAATCATCTATTTCTCACAAATTTTCCACTAAGTTAAGAAATATTATCAAGTAAAAACAGTACACCAATCCACCTTCATAGTCCATTGCTTCTGACCCATCTGCCTTTCATTTTTAAATGATAAAGCTACTATCCTCTAAACACTGAATCCAATTTACATTTTCATCTGCTGGATGAAAGAAGGTATAAGCATAACAAAAACCAAATCATTAATCTTATATTCTCTTGAGAAGGTGAATAAGAAGCCTCCTGCCAAGACAAAACTCTTTCACAGAAGTCACAGACTACTACTGTATTTCCATGGTATGAAGACTGGATTTCACAGTAATGCTGTCTATACATTAAAGTTTTTTCTAGACTTGTCTAGGACTGCATTACCTTGTTGTAAGTTCTCGATTCAGAAATTCTGTGAAGTCTAAGCCTACTGAACTACACCACTGGTGAAGGGCATATACCAAGTTTCTCAAACGTGGGAGAAAGCAACACTGGGGGGGAGTGCTGAAGTCCAGCCATACAATAGAAGAGATTTTTACTTAGAGCAAACCAGTACACTTGCTTAAGTAGGACACTTCCCCCGTAAACTGGAAGCCACCTAAACGCACACACTTTTTAAAAGTAGTTTAACTGTAGGCAGCAGCAACAGGGTAAAACCCTTCTAAAATACATGCAAGAAAATTTCATTTTCCTGTTAGCTAACCAGTGGTTCCATTACAGGAATATCAAAATAAGAAATTCAGTAACTACAACACGTTTGGCAAATGCCTTTACTTAAATTCAAGCACAGGATCTGATCTCATATGATCATCATCACGTAGGATCATATACACACACATTAAAAGCATCTGAAGCAGTAATATTAGCTAGACTGACAGGAAAAACACTTGAAACTCAAAGAGTCTTCGAAGTCCTCTAAAGAACTGCCCCAGTAAAGGTGCACTCCCCTACACTACAGTCAACACAGCCATGCTAGCATGCAATTGCTATGTCAAGGTTCAGCCTCTCAATCTACAAGAATCAAACCTTCTAAACTTTAAAAAAGTTTCATTTTTCCATACTCCAAAATTATTCTGACACTATTTAACTGGGATAGATAAAGGAAAAGAGGACATTTTGTGCCTGAGACTAAAAATCCAGAATGCAAGAACTAGGAAAGAACAGGGCAAGAAGAGTTTTTAAGCATATAAAGCTAGAATGTAAAGATCTTCAGTCATGTACTTGTCACGCTATATATTTAAAAACCATCTAAAACTAGTCAGGAGACCCACTGCACTACCAGAACAAGTGTTGTATCACATTAGAGTATTCGTATTTAGAAGACAAGTGGCAGACCTGATGAATACCTTACCTGTAAAACTGTAAATACTGTACTGACATGAATTGCAAAATAGAGCACTCCGATGACTATACACACAATCAGGTCAGACTGCAATCGTTCACTCTGGGGAGTCAAAACAAAATCATGTTAGAAAATACCAGCTTTTGTTGTTCTCTTCACATTTTTAATGCCCATCAGCAGTTAACACTGAAGCTGATAAAAGATTTTCAAATTATGCCAGTGTTAATTACTTCCACTGAAGTTATCAGAAGTTTCACAAGATAAATCCTATGGCTAAGAGCATTAGTTCAAAGGAGGTAAGCAGAAAGATGCACACCCAAAGTAAGGCAGGAGAAATTAATATACTCAACATATTCTCTCTCTCTCATTCTGGACTGCAAGGGGTATAAAGACTCCCCTACAGCACTTACAGAAGTGCTGGAAGGGCTAACCAAATTTCCCATTTATGGTCTAAGAACTGCTTAGACTATTGGGCAATTAAGAGCTCTGGAAGACAGCTGTGGAGACAGATCCACCAGGTGGAACAACTAGGCTCTTCAACCCTTTTTGCCCCCCTCCTCTGCAAAAGGGTAAAGGATGGCTTTGGAATGACCCTCAGGAATGGGTCTGAATTTTCCATTACCCCTAAAAGATAAAGACAATAATGGGCAAAAATATCAGAACGAGTAATACCAGACTCAGTCACAAGAGGGCAATACATACTTAGGGCCACTACAACTTAGTGTCTCCAAGTCTCCATAGTGTTAATGATTTCCTGGGCTAAAAATATTAAAGTATTAACTACTACAAAATCTGTCAAATAATTACTCACAGCAATTACTGCTGCAACATCTTAACTACTTGGGATGTAACTTTTTTTATAAAAATGAGTAAGTCCTGATGTGAAAAAACACTGAAAGGAGGAATGTAATCATCAGCTCCCCTGAACCCTGGGTGTCTACCACCATTTGAGAACCAAAGAGGAGCCTGCAGCTCGTATGGTCATTTTCTCCTGTTAAGAGTTAAGATTCTTCAGTCTTTATGTACTGCTCCATTGTGTGAAAAATAATAATGTTTAAATATTAGTACTTCCATAAATGTTCAGCCAATTTTTACTAAAAACTCAAATTATGGGCTGAAGTAAACGGAACAGGTTATATCTGCTCTTAAAAAACTCAACAACAAAAAACCCCTAACAAACCACAAGAAATCCGCAATACTTTCCATCATTTTTATTTTCTGCTTCTGGAACAGCATGCGCAAAGCTCTTGCTTGCAATTACTGAAATACTGGGTTAATATAGTTCTGCCACCATTAACTCCTTCCCACTAACTTCTGCACAAAAGCAAGTATCATTTATTATCAAAATGAGCTATCAGAAGAAAATCCTCAATGATGCTTTACTGAATTCACACTAAGGAATTCCAATTCTCTCATGGGCCTCCTTTTAAACAACTTCAATTGCTATATAAGCATTATACTCTGTGTAGTACATTGGTTCTCCTGCAGATTTAAAGGACACACTCTGATATCTATCTATTCTAACAACACCATGGTAATCACCAAGTCTTGTGAGCTAAGTAAGATTCATACTAATGCTACACAAACAGAGTAAATGCTTTGACTGAATTAAAAAAATAATCAAAATTAAAGCATACTTACCACAGAATTTCTAAGCTTTTCAGGTAAAGGGTCTTTTACTTCAGACAGAGGATCCTCAGGGTTTTTGTCTTCGGAATTAGGAAAAAATTTTGATTGCACTAAAGAGCTTAAAGATGGACAAAAAAGAACCCACTGAAAAGCATGTATTATTCTGTGCAGTCTTAATAACAAAGTCAAAAGTTCTATCACCAGTAAGAATAATCCTGGCACATTAGTGTTTTCACATGGCTGAACAAATTTACAAAGATGAGATCTCAACTTTGAGGGAATTAGTGCTCTGGTTGCACACAATGACCACCATTAACGATGAGCAGCCAGATATTATTCAACAGCAGTTTCTCCGGTACCAGAAGTAACCAAACAAATGCTGAATTTTAAGTGGAGTTATTAGTACTCAGGAAACAAAATTTCAGTTCATAAATAACTGAGCAGCAACGTGACTTTGTGCAAATTTTAGAAGTGCTCTATTTGTCAATGCCAATTAGAAAACCAAGAATTCCTTGGTTTAATTCAAACTTCAACAGCAACAAAAAAACCTATACTACTGTAATTAATGAAATAATTAACCATGCTGACCAAGCTACTACATTCTTAGCAATTGGTACTAAAGCCCAAAATACACCTAATCTTTCACAAGACTGCATGCAGCACAGCTAGCCATACCTACGTGTCTCACAACCCCTCAATGCGATTTTTTTTATACAACACCTTATGTGGTACAGAAGTATGCACTATTTT
>VZZY01005638.1:0-26641 GCA_013400335.1 Eurystomus gularis
GATTTAACTCCATTCACAACCCTTTTGGCTCAGTCATTCAGCCAGGTTTTTATCCAGTGAAGCATATGTGCATCCAAGCCATGAGCAGCCAGTTTCTCCATGGGAATGCTGTAGGAATGGTGTCAAAAGATTTACTAAATTTCAGAAAAACAACATCCACAGCCTTTTTCTCATCCACTAAGTGGGTCATCTTGTCATAGAAGGAGATCAGGTTAGTGAAGGAAGATCTACCTTTCATAAACCCATGCTGACTGGGCCTGATTGCCTGGTTGTCCTGTATGTATCTCATGATGGCACTCAAGATGATCTGCTCCATAACCTTACCCAGCACCGAGGTCAAACTGACAGGCCTGTAGTTCCCTGAATACTCCTTCCACCTTGTATATGGGTGTTATATTTGCTAACCTTCAGTCAACTGGAACATCCTTGGTTAGTCAGGACTGCTGATAAATGATGGAAAGTGGCTTGGTGAGCACTTCTGCCAGGTCCCTCAGTACCCTTGGGTGGATCCTGTCCGGGCCCATAGACTTCTGTGTGTTTAAGTGGTGTAGCAGGTCGCTATTTTCCCTTGGATTATGGGGGCTTTAACCTAGTAGTACAGGCATGCTTGAAGTTTTCTGTCCTAAAAGGAGACAAAAAATTATTTTTTTGTCATTCTGAGGCAAAAAAATATTTTTTCCAAAGAAAAATTATCTTTTTGAGGAACATTAGAAGATACTCAAGAGTGTCTGGAAGTGATCTGTAGAATATCTGTTGACTAAAGGAGGAGGAACAGAAAAGCCCAATGTGAATTTTGGAGATACAATTCCCCCTTCATGACCCTTTCCCTCATTTAATCAGCCCTAAATAGGAGAAGGAGCCTCCTATTGGCAAATAAGCGCAGCTGTACTAGGTTGATCCAAAAGTCAAACAATCTGTATCTGATTTGTAGCAATGACCAAAACAAGGAAAGATTGACCAAAACTTAGGGCAGAGAAGAAAACAGGGGAAGCACATTGCAACCCAGTAAATAATGGTTTTGCCATCACTAGCATAAGGCCAGAGGCTGAGTGGGCAGCCGGCAGTGCAGGCTCTCAGGCCCTGGCTGGCCCTGCCGCAGAGGGAGTTGGTTTTGGCTGGGGCAGCAATTGCCTGGTGGCCACATGCCTGTGGCCTCCCCTGTGCTGGCTTTACTCTGGGAGTGCCCCGGGGCACTGGGGACTGGCAGCAGTATGTAGTCACCTCTGGAAAAAATCCCAGTCCCTCTGGGATACCAGCACTGGAGGAGGGCAGCGTGCAGCTCCCAAACTTTTGTGGGAAGGAGGGAGAAGGAGGCAGGCTGTGATAGGAATACTTCTGAAAATTGCCTGGAGCAGACCCCAAGACAGAGGAGAGAAGTACTCCCCCATCACGGACATTTTGCTGCACTCAGCTGAGACCTGTGGATGCTGATGACTTGTTCAGACTCCCACTCTTTATTTTGGCACCCAGAGAAACATCAGAAGGGTGAAGACAACACCAGAGACAAGGGGTAGGTATCAATAAGTTTTCTTGTACAACGATTTTAACTGCATTGTTAAAGAGGCTTTCTTATATTAACCATACAATTTTTACAAGTAGACCGTTAAAACACTAACGGGGCTAACAGTAAATTCTTGGTTCCACATACATGCCTGTAATGAGAAGTTGATTGCAACAATGTGCTCTGTTTCCCTAAATTCTCTCCCAGCATTCCACAGTTTATGACTCAGGGACCACCTGAGCCAGATGTGGTGATTTGGTACTAGAGAACTTTGAGTTAATTCATTTTCTTCCCCCCAGAATTGTCCAGTTGACCCTTAACTCACAGAAACTACCAATATTTGCACCATCTGTCAGAAAAGTGTTTGGAAAGTGAGCTACATGATGTATGAGAAATTCCCTCCATGTGTTACTGACTTGCCGCCAGCTCACTTTGTCTGATGCCCCTCGAGGTGGCAAGTAGCAACCACTTCCCTGCTAGTGGTTCCTTCTTTGTCTGCCACCAGCTGATCTCCTTTCCCTTACGTCCAGGGGCTTTTGGTTTATGCTACATCTCTACCATATGGGCCTCTTAGGACCTTGCTGGTTCCCCACCGCTGGCACAGCCCTCTTGGCTTTCCTTCTCACCCATCCCTAGAGGAAGCAGGAGGTTTTGCTCTGCAGATATCTGCACCTCCTGCAGCTGGTCTATTATTTAAAAGCTGCCTTGCAAAAATCAGTGGCATGTCCTGGGTCACTGTAGCTGTTTTTAGCTGGGAGCTCAAGGCTTGAGATGTCATGGAAAATGACCTTCCCAAGAAAAACAGCATTTGTAGATTGACATAGTAAAGTGGGAATAATTCCTACCTGTTTGGTTGACAGAAGCCTTGGGATTGCTGGATACATTAAATACCAAACACAGGAAATAATAAAATCTGTTTAAAATTTGTAATTTTCCAAGATGGAATGCTCAATTTATTCAATCAATTACAGGACATTTTCAGAGGCTTTAAATACAGAAAAAGGCACAAATTGTATGTCTCGCCAAAGCTGGATTCTAAAAACCAGCTTCTGCAAAGCAAAAGCAGGGACTTAAATTCAAATGGCCCGAGCCAGTGCACTGACCATAGAGCTGCTGAGGAGAAGGGAGTGGCAGTGAAGGAGAACGGCAGCCACTGCTGCCCTGAGCAGAGAACCAGCCACTAATGCGCTTAGGCAGAGCCTGTTGACAAGGTCCCTCTGGCAAAATAGGTGGCCAAGTACCTGTCTAATGGCTGCATGAATAGGTTTTTAGAGGCTCTGCCCTGTCAAGACTGAGAGGCTTCTAAGTTGGCTCACAAGCAGAAGTGCGTGTGTAATATGAATATTTTTTTTTTAAAGTGACTTTGAGGGAGTTAGGCATGATCAGAGCACAGGTTTTTTAGGACTGCCATATTGGTCTTAGATACCTAAATCCTGCCCAAGTAATTACATGAGTCTGCTTGTAAACATCTTTTTCCAGATTTCTAGACTGTTAGAAGAAAGGATAAATCATACTTCAGTGTAATAATTATGCATTTCTTATAAAAGTGAAGAAAGAAGAGCCATTTTTTAAAGACAAAGATTTCAGGAAGTGCATTGTGCCAGTTAGATTTAGCAGTACCGTTAGGAAATAAAATTGTGTTATTCAGTTATCAGTCATATTTATAGCCATTAGTTCCCCTGGAAACTTGTCAAAGCTTTAGAATACAGCTGTCACTGAAAAAAATGCAGAAAAGGAATACTTAAAAAACAATTTGCAATTGACCTTTAAATGTTACTTTCATCAACGAAATTAACAAATATGCCTGACTAAAATTATATAGCATTCTGCTTGTGTTTTACTTGATGTACCTACAAATATATATTTACTAGATATGCATACATAGGTACATATAATATCTATATATATTACATTAGTTTTCTATAAATTCATTTTGGACAAAGTTAGAACCTAAATGTTAGAAACAGGGGAATTCATGTCTCTTGCTCCATGTCTAATAATGATCTTAGCAAGAGTGAAGATGAAATTTCTCCCCTAGATGTTAGTAGTACAAATTGCTGCATTATAGACTTTGTTTTGCTGGTCTGCTGCTCTCCTCTGATGCACCAAGGGCTGGCCACAGCCAGGGGCAGGATTTGAGACTTGAACTGAAATATATTTCATAGAATCTTGCAACTGCTTGGTTCCTATGCAGCAAAAACAGAGTAATGGGAGACTGAATAAATAATTTATTCTGAGGTTTACTATGCTCAAATAAATGAGAGTTTCATGCATGGAGGAAAGATTGGCTCCCAAGTGAATTACCTAAGGATGTACACAGGACAGACATAACTGTTTTTTATACAAGACAAATGTATTTCACAACTTCTATTCTACGTCACCAAGCAAATGAGAGGCTAGATATTTTGCAGGTATTGACTGACAATTAGAAGTCTTTTGTACAAGATTTTGAAGACTAGTATAACATTACATTGGGAAACATTCAACAAATGTTGCTATTTTGTAATCCTAAGCAGTTTCAGTATTGCAAAGAAATTTGTACTGTCCTTAAATCTGTTCTTCATTTTCCACTTTTACTCAGGACATCTCCTTTCCACAACCGTCTCGTTTCTGTGCATGATATTAGAAAAAAAAGCACATAGCTTCTGTAATTATATCTTTACAGAAACACTAAGAGGAACGGTTTGGTGATTAGTACTTCAGGATAATAATCTGCTTTCCCTGCTAGAGCCTTTATTTGGGTTTGGGTTCAAAATGCAACCATCACTTGCCATTCAAACAAACGAACAAAAAAGCTTGTAACACTCTCTCTCAAATACAGAACAGTGATTGCATTTTTTATAGTATCATCATTTGCTATTGATGATTCCCAGGGAGCATCAGTCTAATAGACAGAGTGGCAGTCTTCTAACCTCTGTATGCGTGTGGCTTAGACATACTTAAATACATGCTGCAAGGGGAACACACTGTGGGGAATGCTGCAATGAACACAGGTGCTTCAACTCTAAATGTGACAGAGTATTTTACAGTTCATGTTTCAAAAACATCCAGTAAAACATAATAAAAAAAAAAGGAAGGATAATACAAGCGTAGGCACATGATGTTACCAATTTAATGACGTTCATTCCTTTTATTAGTAGCAATCCCACAGATGCCTAAGGAAGCACATTTGCCTTTGTTAAAAAAATCCATTCTAGAAACTGTTCTGACATCCATCATTAAAGCATTTTATGTGAGTAGTCTTTCTTACTGTATTATTAAACCATTCATTAATGTGATAGATAAAAACTCCATTCCACTGAGAATCTGCCACAGCATTACAGAAATGTACCATGGTTGGCAATAATGAAATATGCCATGACAGGAAAATAATAACACAATGTAACTTAACATTAGGCTTTTCAAATTGTGGAATATTTCTATTGTGTTACTTAGAATATATACTAAAGTAAATTTCCTCTTACAATAAATAAATAAATAAGTGAATTCCATTTGTACCAGAAATTAATCTTGGCAGGGCAGTCTATGAAATGATTGCTAAAACATGACAGAAAACAAAGATGGAAAACTCTTAGTATAGAACTCACTGCACTGACTCCATGTCATTTTAAGTTCCTGATACAGTTCTTAAATATGGCTGGACAGCCTGAACTGTATCTCTGTTACTGAGCAAATAGCAAATGACTGTACTTAAAACACCTGAAATGGCATAGGCCTCAGTGAGCAATGTATTTAGGCATGAAGGAGGACATCACCAGCCTCTTCTGTCTTCAATAAACTACAGGGGAAAACTGTATTTTCAAAGCTAAGCTTTATAGGTAATTTCTCATACTATTACTGCAGTGTTTAAGCACCTCACAGCCTTCATAATCTCTTGTAGTCTCCCTGTGAGATAGAAAAAACACACCTTGGAAACTGAGATAAAACAGAATCACAGACTCAGACAACCACTGAGTCTGGAAGGACCTCTGAAGATTGTCTATTCCAAAACACCTGTTCAAAATAGACTCACTTAGAGCAGGTTGCTCAGGGTCGTGTCCAGTCAGCTTTTGATATCTCCATGGATGGAGACTTCACAACATTTCTGGACTAAGCAGAATCTCTGTATTTATTATTTATAATTATCTCTGTTACACCAAAATTGCCTTTGAACATAAAAGCCATGTCACTCAGTCTTCACAGTAGAAAAGTAGCAACTGGTATGGTTCCTGTAGTAGAACTGTTGATCACTCCTTTCTTCTTTTCTCTTTTTGACCAGAGTGATTTTTTTGTGCAGTGAGGGACTGAAAGTTTGATAAAATTGACTCTGAGTACAAATAAGTTTTGCTCACATTTGTAAAAAAGCAATAAAAATGAACTCAGTGTCAGATAGCTTTGATTTCTCATAAACTTAGTCCTGAGACCTAACCATCAGTTATCAGAACACAGTTGCCTAATCCATGCTGCTG
The DNA here is from genome assembly GCA_013400335.1 of Eurystomus gularis. NCBI lineage: Eukaryota > Metazoa > Chordata > Aves > Coraciiformes > Coraciidae > Eurystomus > Eurystomus gularis. The sequence goes on from VZZY01005638.1 coordinate 5,950, forward strand.
AGACCACGACTAGACTTTGCGCTCTATCAAAATATAGTTTAGAAATCTAGCAGAAGGCATTTAAACTGCAAAGCTGCCAAGACTTACAATGGGAGCAGAATGAAAAACATATCAGCTGATGATCAATCAACCAATTGCTAAACAATTTAAAGTCCAGATCTCACTACTGGAGCAGTAACAGTTTCAAAAATTCCCTTCAAAAAGAGTCATGCGGCTGAACAACTCACATTTGCAGAAACTCAGTCCAGAGTTGTTATAGAGAAACTTTCTCTTTTAAACTAGAAAGTCCATCTGAAGCTAGTCCTTCAACTTCAGGAGAGGTGGGAAATCAGAGCATTAAAAAGTTAACCTCAGAAATTATGTCCATTGAAGCTCAGTTTGCAGGGACAAGTTTCCAAGAAGGTAAGCCAGTCTGTAACCACAACAAATCTACCCACAGCTACACATCTCCTGGGGTCCCTGCTCTCTGCTCCATGTTGGGTCATGTCCTGGGGCTGGACCGAATGTGCATAGAGATTGGAAGGGGTATGTGAGACACAAGCAGGGAGGCTAGCTCCTTGAAGAATGATTTGGGCTAGAAGGCACTCTCCCCTGCTGCCAGGCTGTTCCTCGTCTGGAAATCAACCTGTAAGGTCCCTTTCAACTCTATGCTGTACATGGGGCCAGAAGTGAGACCAGATGAGATGAAGGACAGACATGCCCTTCACTACAGGGTCAGCATACCATCCACCAAAGTACAGTAAAGACTCTTTGTCATTACTGGATCCCATCATCACCTAGATCCTCTCTGCTCTGGCCCCAAGTGCAAATGTCATGGCACAACTAGTATGCATCCAATTGAATACTTTCTTCCCAAAAATTGTGCCCTGACCCATAACAGCAGCTAAGAACAGTTCCTGACCCTTGCTAACTCTGAACTGTGTCCTGGCATCATCTCAGGGAACACCAGCCAACATGGGCCAAGGCAGAGTCAGGGAAAATGTTGGCAATTAAGCAGTCCAGACAGCCACCAAGCAGTGTCCCGTGAACATGTGTCCTTCCCCTGTTTTGTTTACCAGCAAGGGTGCTGTCCCACTTCCTGTGGATCCCTGGGGGCTTACTCCTGGAGGAGCTCTGGGTGGTGGCAGCACCAGGATTCCAGCAGGGCTGAGTTTTTGCAGCATTTCTCCATGAAGTTGCAAAGCTGTTGGGTTGCTTAAATTTGAGAGACCTTTAAGCAGAGCTGCATTTCATCATGGGACTAAAGGTCTCAGACCATGCCTAAGGCCTTACTTCCAAGTCTGTGGGTCGAGGATTAGTAGCTTTTGCTCCTATGAGGAACAGCAGAAAGTACTTTTACAAATGAAGTAAACTGTACATCACACTTGAAATGAGCACGTAGCTCCCCAAACCAGAGATCTCATTTCCCTACAACACAGTTCTGTCCTGGTTTGAGCTAGAACAGAACTAATTCTGTTCAGTGCTTTTACTTTACAGTTAAGTCTCTGCTAACTAGCTGCACTTTCTGAAGTTAACAGCTTATTTTCACAGACAGTATCTACTTCTAGCAATGATAACGCTTGATGTTTAGGGTTACTACCAAGGATTGGTATGCAGACCAAGGTCACTGCTAAATTTTGTGTATCACATCACAGGGTGTAGAAAGTGAAAGGCTGTACATGTGGGGAGGAATGGACAACACAGGGGACCCTAAACTGACCAACAAGGTATTCCATCCCATATAGGCCATATTTGGCATAAAGCTGAGGGATCACAAGAGTCAAGCTCTCTTCTTCAACGGCTGGCTTCCAAAGAGGACTCTATCTGTTCTGCCTTCAATCCTGATCCCTGCATTCCTGAATCCACTTCCAGAATCCAGCTTCTGAACCCAGTTCCCATCTGCCACTGAGTCCAGTCTGGGACTTCCCCAGTGCCTGCTCCACAGCATCAGTGGTGACAGTGATGTAATTGCCATCAGGGGGTTTGGGTCCAATATTAGTTTTGTTTATATTTGTATGTATTTCATTTTATTGTTATTATTTTCATTAAAGCTATTTTAGTTTTCCAATCCATAAATCTCACTCCCTTATTCTCTTTCTCTTCCCCTTTGGGAAAGGGGTTAATAGAGAGCATCTGTCATTTGTCTGGTGACCATCCCAGCCCTAACTCTTGAATAGTCCATATACTCTAGTTCAAACACTAAAGTTATTAACCCTTTTGCTACTTCACAAAGTTGCCAGTGACCCCAAGAAAAGGCCTTCATGTTTCTAAACTAAAATGTTGCCATGTTACACACTTGGGGAAAAGACCAAGTTCTTCTATGGTGTGTCCTTCAAAGCAAATGGTGGTTAGAAGCAGTAATATACTACATGAACAGCATATATAATACATAACGCTAACAGCACCAAAGCCTGACAGCGAGGGGCTTTATAAAGCTCAGAAGATTTAAAGGCACTCCCAAAGCAACACACTAGAGGACATCTAAAATACTTCCTCTGGTCTACAGAGGGAAACATAACTAACTGGGATTTCTGCCAGCAGTTAACAGCACTCAAATGCTGGCATCAGATAGATTGCTATCCAGCATACGGTAAGATGAAGTAAGCCTAGCCTGGGAAGGGGTGAACACATTACTCTGCAATGAACCTCCAATTTCAGGAGGCTGAAGGAGGTTCCAATTCATAGTGTTGTCATGTGGCTTATAGACTGATGCAGAGAGAGTGTGGCTCACCTAGGGCCTCTGTGCACCTCAGAGGCTAACGTGCTATACTTTGAGGACTTTGTTGAGCAATGTGGGAGATTTGGATGAAAGGAGGGAGGGCAAGAATAATTATATATTTCAATTTTTGGTATTCTCATCAACAGCCATATCAAAGAATCCAGGTTCAGGCACATACTACTACTTCAGTACCCATCCAAATGGCTACACAGGTATGCGGAACTGGAAAACTTCAACACAATACTATGATCAATTTACAATACTGCAGTTAATTGTAGTTGACAGAGCTAAGATAGTCTACAACACTCCAGGATATTACTGCAGTCAAACTGCATTACTGTTCTCATGGTCAAACCACTCAAAGTCCTTGTTTGGCCCTTATTATTCTTTTATTTGAATCCTGTAAAATCGTTACGTTATTCATCCCCACAACACTGAGTAGAGGGGCATGTGATTACCTGCAGTGTTGGTAAGCTGAGGCACAGGAAGGCCAGAAATCAATTTAAGTACCTAACTCTTAAAAGCTCCTTTCTACTCCAATGAGTGCTTTTCTTTCCAGCAGTCAAGCTGCTTAGATGCTTAAAGTTTTGCTCTTGTACATGTACTGATCCTTTTTGGGCTGTGCTCATGCACCTTACTAGAACAGGATTTAGAGGCATGTTCAAGCACCCTGTGACTGCATTATTCTGTTCTTACTGCCTCTTTGCTAGCACATTCTCCACGCATGGGTTTGCCCATGCCTACCTGCAGCCTCTGAGACAGCTGAAGCAAGGACCACAAGCATGAGGCAGCACAGACAAGACTGCACCATATTTGTCTGGCCTGCACTTCATGCAATCACAAGTGACTACAATCTCAAACATTTTCATATGCTGCCATGCTGCACCATAACTCATGCAACACATACTTCCTATTTCAGCAATGACAAGATGTGTTGCAGCACTCTCATTGTTTTGGACACTGAGAGTGAAAAAATACGCAGAAACATCATATTTACATCCCAGAGCCACATGGGCACCCTGTGGAGGACACTTAAGGCCAGTTGCTGTTCTGGACTCACTCAGGCCAAGTCAGACCAGGTCTACAAATTTCAGGGCTGCAGAATACTCTTTAGCACTGTTGAACATATTGGTAGAGACGTCATGGCAGCTGAGCAATTGTCTCTAAATACAATATGAATCCTTTGGTTAAGTGTGCTCCAGCCAGTACATCCAAGAGCATGTCCCAGAAGGAAGGGTATCTCCTACTCCCTTCCATTAGGATAACAAACTGTTCAGTGTTGGGAATATTCTCCTAGAAAACAACTGATGTGGATTTGAACCTTCCTCAAGCACTGGAGGAAGTGGGAGCTTTGATTTCTGTGTCCTAGTGAGTGTTCCCACTCAGGTGACTGCATACCTCAAACTTGAGAGCTATGACATCAGGCAATATGGCACATTACTGATTCTGTCCACAGAATTATCCTTCAGTGACTTGCTTAAGGTCACCTCAGATATTGTGGTGCAGAGAACTAAACCAGACTCATAGGCAACATGCCATCCACCCTGCTGCTCTTCTTTCTAACCTGCTGGAATTTGCCATGCAGTGTGTATCAAACTAATACTCAACTATTCAGTTCTATTTCTCATTCCTTAATTTTCCATAAAGTATGAAGAGCCTGTCTTACTAAAGGCTGGTGCTTTACAATAGGAATAATGGTTTCAGAACCCTGTCCTAAAACCTGTCACCCTTGAAAATTATTTTTTTAACCAGTGAAAAACATATTATTTCTACCATCTAAGGACTGGTGCCATGAAAAACTAAGTCAAGCTTCTGCTTAATTTACCAGACATACGACCCAAGTATAATATATATAGTAGGAAATGTCCTGAAAGTAAGGAAAAAGTTTGGCAAGATGTGAAGACTAAAATACAGTATTTACTACATCTTGAAATCAGGTAGTGCAATTACTAGAAAGAATTTTCTGAAATAAAATGTACTAACTATATAACTACACTTTGCTAAATAATAACTACTTAGAAGAATAATTCAAGAGCAAAAGGCCCATTTATGTCTTCACAATTAAAACTAATTAGGTATTTAATTAAATACTGTGAGACTGTGGTACTATGTTAAAAAATGCAGCTGGTCAATGCTTTCTCTGAAGATAGAGAAGTCCCTGAAGATCGGTAAATGTTAGTTATTGAGAGGTGATTAAGGATGACAATGAAATATTCAGGTACAGAAACTCTGAATAAATCAAATGTCACAGGGATAATGAGAAAAGATACAGATTATTTTTTATCACAAAGAGTGAATTTTTCATAAATACCACAAATGGGTGAAGCTATGTGCAGCAGGGAGGCATCTTGGCCTGACCACAAGCTACTGGTTATCATGACTGCCAGAAGCCATTGCCAATGTGGCTCCATGTCCAAATAAACTTTTGGACTCCAGCAAGAATACACTATCAGGCTTGTACTTCACTTCAAGTTAAAGCTGTGATCACGTCAAACCTCTGGCCAGCTTCTGCCCAGACATTATTTCAGTCACACTGTGAATCCTGCTGCTCTGGATCTTCTTCCCAATGACATCCCCCAACTTATGAAACTTAACTTATGAAAAGTTTGCATGATACCCAGGGAAATGGTTCAGTCATTGAAACATTCAGAGCCTTGAACAGCAGTTTGGTTTGATCTTAACATATATGCAGTATGTGGTGAAAGAAACATCACATAATCAATGATTAAACACTGTGGGGAGGAAGACTGACTGCTCACCACAGTTCCAACCATTCCGGGTCAGCTAGTGAGGCAGCAAGGACAATGTAACTCCACTAGTGGAGACAACAGGAGAGCAGAGCTGAGCCTCCTAGTTCAGACAGGCAGTGGCTACTGATCATTTGCAGAGGTGTTTTAACCCAGGTAATGAACCCATGGGCACCATCAATCAAGCCTGGTCATCAGCAGATGAGCTTCAGCACCCCCTGAGGGAAACTGGCAGCCCCAGCCCAGCCAGCAGCTAGTAAATTTGGGCTGTGCATTGATCGATCACAGAAAAGGCCATAATTAATCCAGACACAAGGGAAAAGCCAGCTGTTAGGTTGGACATGGCTGACCAACACACCACCACATTGTTCCAGGGCGAAAAGGACACCATGGAATATATAGTCAGCTAAAGCGACTCATGGTAAAGTGAAACAAGTAAGAGGTTCCTGTAAATGTGCCCATCTTGATTGCAAAGACTACAGATAAATGATAAAACACTAGGTAAGATTATAGTGTTAATGGTGACTGCTTGTGCAACAATTTTGTAACACGTTTTCCTTGTACTCCGCTCTGCAGAGCAACCTCCACCAGTCTGCCGGGAATCTCGGCTCTCACTCAGCCAAATGAGCCATCATTTTAGTGACGTTGTGAGAAACATAGCCTGGTTTAGGCATCTCTGCTTAGTGTGTTGTAAGCTCAGATGGGAGAACAGTCAAAGGCCTCCGATGCCAGGAGTCCATAGGACACACGTCAGGGAATATTAATTAGAGCCTCTCCTTTGCAGCCACAGCCCACACTTCTGGGCAATGACTTTGTCACACCAGCTTAAGCACCTGGTTTTCAGACATGGCTGACAGATGCTTAGATATTACATCTCAGGTAATTGCTTTTTGGGTCCTTTCCTTGGAAAGCCTGTTACCAAAATCCTTGCGTGTCTTTGATGCGCTTGCGGATTTTCTCTGACTTGGAACCGAACAGTTGCATTTAAATTGATTGTAATATTTAATATCTGTCTTTCACAGAGTGAATAGAAATGCTTTCCAAACTTCCTTAGTTCTGTACTCTCAGAAGTGCTTTTTCAGTCTCCTCTTTGCTGCCAGCTAAAGCTAAGAAACATGGATTATTGGTAGCAAGTCTGAGCTTTTCCTTCTGACTTGTGAAGCTTCAGACAGAATTCTTTGGTGTATACAGCTCTTCCTCACCTCCTCTTTCTTCTAAATGATATTGAAACTATTATCACCAGCTCTGTCTTCCTCTACCTATTATTCTTTCTTCTCCAGCCCTTTAGTCCTCATACAATTCAATTTTCTGAGTTTCTGTGGTATAATTGTAATCTTTCCCATGGTTTTCTAGAATTTTCTTCAAAGGCTGTAAGGTCCTTTCTTATAGGTTCTTCCTGCTGCAATACAGAGAGTTCCCCAGGCTTATCTAATTAATATGGCTTGCATGAGTTTGTAGCAATTTAGCCAAAATGAATGAAAATTCATTTTAAATTACCAGAGCTCAGGGGCCTGCACTTCTAACTTTTTATTTGGGTAACTGACAGAGCCTAAAGAAGTATCATAAATGCCTCAGCGTTGCTTACCACACAGTGGTATTTTAATCTTTAGGTTTAAATCTATCCACAAAAAGTCTTTTATATTTTCTTTCTGCTTTTAACCAGCGGCTTCAAAATATTAAAAAAAAAAAAAGTACTAGTTTTGTGTCAGGGTGTTTCTAAGAAACAAATAAACAGAAAAGTGCATGCACTAAAGCTGATTTACCTGTGATACAGAGGTGGGAATTGCAGTAGCTCTCTAGTAGGCTCACACTAAATGTCGCAGCCACCCTGGTCAGAGGGACGCGCTGCCAAGTGCATCTTATGATTCTGTAATTAAGGGTAACGTGCATCCTTCTTCAGCTGCACAGAACAATGTGCCAGCCATCTGGCCCAAAGGCTGCCTTGTGTCTCTGACCAGTAAATCTGTCTGAACTGCGGGGAATGATGGACACTAACTGGCAAGGAAGATTTCCTCCCTGGCATACATCAGCCATCTCCTACTATTTCGAGAACTAAGTAGGACTCTGCTGTCTTGTCTATGCAGCTGGAGACAGAGTTTTTATGCTTTATACTTTCCCTCTGACCAACACCCAATCTGCTGGACCCAATGTAACTTTCCAGGAACCATGTAATAAAATCAGAGCAGTTGGGAATAACAGCTGTGAGTCCCAGTTGCCACTAGGTGTACTATCAGTATATGAAAACCAGATATGAAAGACTGGTCTGGGCTTTTGTTTGTCTCCCTTTTAATCTGAAATGTATTCAGATCTCTGAGGAATTGTTAATTTTGATACCAGCTGTTTTCCCAGCTGTTTCTACTTAGAAAAAGCTTGTAAAATCTGGACTGTGCCTTCAAAGGCATCCCAGTAAGAACTTATACCACAGCAGTGAAGAAAATGCAAAATACTCATTGAGTCACTGAAGCTCTGCAACCAATTCAACAGTTTTTCACAAAACTAAGTTCTGTTTCAAGCAAGGAAGTGTTATGTTACTTCAGCCAGTGGCAGACTAAGAAATCCTATCACACTGGCTGAGATCTGCCTCCTTTTTTCTCCCAGTCACCATCACACATTTCCTTTTGATGGAAAAAATAAATCGGTAAAAATTAATTAAAAGAGCTGCTAAAGCAGAAAAAGAATATTTTAGACATATGATCTTCTGAGATCTCTCCAACATCATCTTAGGTAATGGGTTATCATGTAACATTTGCTTTATTTTCTCTTTAACAGTAGGGTATTTCCAAACTCGTGCATCCCATCTGTATCCATTTTCACAATGACTGAACAAATCCAATTAGTCTGCAGTCAGCCATGTAATGGCCTCCTACTACTACCACTAGGTATTTTTAGTCCATGGATTCTCTTATTTCTCAGCTATGCCTTCTTTCTTTTCCCAGTTGACATTTACTTCCAGAGTTGCTTTTTTCCCTTTACTACCATCCAGTGTTATGGAAAACATCCCATATGCTTTATCTTTTCATACTTCTCTCATGGTCACCTCATTACAACATACAGATGTTAGGTAAAGGAGGAAATTTTTCAGTAAAATTATTGCAAAATTTGCCCTTTATTTCTTCTCAAATTCTGTACTTTGCATTATTTACTAGAGCTATACAATCTGCCTTCTACCCAGCCTCCCATCTACGTATTACTATGTTTATACAAAGATATATGAACAGCTGTTGTGCTGGCTCAGCCATCATCATTTTATGCTGCCATCAGTTGCCTGATCACACAGGCCAACACTGAACTCAGCAACAGCCCCTCAGAAGTCTTCTTTCACACAGTCCTGCCATAGGTTCCTGTGGGCCCAGCTTCTCTGCTGCCCACTGTGGTGCCAGCATTGCCTGCTGGACACAATAGACAGAGGTGGCTCCTCAGCAGCCCCTCACATGGAAGGGCACCACCAAGAGAGCTCAGCAAGATGCAACCAGCCCCAACAGAAGCCACACCCACCAGGAAGCTCTTCTAACTAATTGGCTCCTGGTTAATATAATCCTGGCCTCGCCCACCACCCCAACCATGACCACCTGGGTGAGGGTGGAGCCACAGACACAGGTGGGCCAGATTCTGCCTCTGGAAATGAAGCCAACAGAAACAACAAAATTCTGCTGGGTTGTGACTCATCCACAGGTCAACTCCAACCTGGGGCCCACAACTCAGGCCCCAGCACTTCAATGGCTGAGGAAAAGAAAATCTCCATGTCAAACCATTGAGAAAGGAGTTCTGTTTCCTTCTCCCACAACAGATTTTCCATGATCCACCCACCTTGCAGCAGAAAGTGGCATTGATTTTTTTGAAGACTAGATTGCAGTTCTCTTATGTGCGGAACAGAGCAGGAATGAATGTGACTTTCTGCGTGCACTTCTTTGCCTATGACATGCAAACCCAGCAGCCTTTCAGACGTTGCTTCTATCTGTTAAAAACAAAGACATTTCACTGAATGTTCCTTCACCTTTCAGAATGTTAAACACGGCATGCTTTAAATTCTCTGAATTTGTCAACTACTTTCTTCACCAAGCTAAATGCAATGTTTCTCTGCCTGTGTCAATCATCTTGGCTTTCCTCAATGCTGCTTGTTAAACAGGCCTTTCTGTCTTTCAATGGTTTTAATTCCTGATTTTGTGGTCCAATCTCACACTGTACATGCAGAATTTCCTGTTTGTTTGTGGTTGTTTGTGGCTTGTTTGGTTTTGTTTTTGGTTTTTGTTTTTTTCTATAAGGCAGTCAACTTTACTTAATTCTAGCTTCTTTTTCAAAGTACTTCTCTGAAAAATGCTGAATCCTCAGCTGTACCTTCTCAGCAGTGAAATACTTTTATCAGGTTTGTCTCTGATGTGGACAGTTCACATGCTGAAAGCCTTCTCCACAACAGAGAGACATGCTGACTTAATTTAGGCCAGGTTTTAAACCAGTCTACTTTAACTAATGTAAATTCTTGTGCAGACCTTCTTACTTGGTATAGCATATACCAGTTTTTCATTGTCCTGGATGAAAAAGAAAATAAATTGGTTTAAGTTCAAATAGGAATGTCTGTTGTATGTATTTAAAACTGAATAGCTAAACAGACTGGCACAACTTTCTCATAGAGAAAAGGCTTTAAACTATACACAATAAGATAAGAAAAAAGTATTTACAGTCCCCTAGCATATTTTCCCCTCTATACAGTTAGTTCCCCTTCCCTTCCATGCTTCTATCTCTGATTGCAAGCACAGTGTTTTAGTTGTTTCCCAAAACAGAGACTTGCATAAATTTCACTGCAGCTTCTGGAGGCCTCAATGATCTCCAAAAATGTTCTTATGTTTACACTTCCTATTCACTGATTCCTGTTTCCCCTTTTACTGCTTTTTCCACACTGTCTCTGGGAATTGTACTGGCTCTAGAGTAATTCTGAACATTTAGACTACAGCATCTCCCTTCAAAAATGTAACCAAGCTTCTAGGAACATATTCAGAATATATGTACATATATATTCCCCCCCAACATATTCTTACCTTTTAATAGAAAAAGAACCATTAAAAAGAAATATTCTGACAGTGAATAGAAAATTAAATGGATTTCTACCTCCAGATTTGCTTAAGTTGTATTCAGACACAGGATATACTGAAGAAGTTACAGAAATACAAGCAGCCTGAATCTTTCATTACCTTAGAGAATAGCCAAGCTTAGCAGCAGTGATTTCATCTCTAAGTCCAAAATCTTCAGCTGGAAATACTTTCTTTGCTTCCTTTTGAACAGGCTCAGAAATCTTTTCTGCTTTCATCTCACTTCTCTTCCCAGCAAATGAAATTATTCTGGTTTTCAGTCAGCCTATTTTCACTAGGCATTTTAGTTTGCACCCTCAGCTCAGGTTCATGTGTGTGAACCACTTAAGAAGATCTGATAGGATGTTATTATTATCTTTTTTCCCCTTATGCAGAGGCATATTTGCTATTACATTTCCTTCCCTTTGATATCAGATTAGTGAGGCTACATTAATTATTCATTCCTCTAGGTGACAAATGCTCTGTGTTCAATAGTTGATTGACCTGGTTCTTTAAGCTCAATAAAGATGTTAGTTTTAGCTATTCCGGGGAGGACAAAGGAGAAAACAAACCTCAGCAAGAGTTCAAATATTTATAACAGATTATTTTCCTACTGCTTCTTACAGTGTTGCATGCTTTTCACTTCATGAAACTCAACATTTAAAAAACCATTTCGCAGTGCTAGGAAATACTTTGACACTCAATCTGGCAGAATTCTTGGGTTAAGTATTCTCCTCTACTATTCTGCTGATTCCCCGAGTAGCACCAGTCACCAGAAATGTATCTTCCACTTAAACTCCTATCTGACAAATTCTAGAAAGGGAAAAAAAAAATTGCTGGGCATTGCAAAAGTATTCCAGTAAACTGGTTCTAAGGTTAGCTGCACCTCAGATTAAGTCATTAGCTGTTTACCATGAAATTGCTCTTAATTCAAACCAGCCTAAAGTAAAAGGGAAGAAAAATGCTCTCCTACAGAATTAAAAAAAGGTGGTTGAAAAATTTTCTGAAGTCAAAGTACCAAAAGGAAATATAAAATGCATGCAGATCTTCGGCCATTATTTATGTTGGCTCTAAAGTTTCTTCTCACCCATTATAAGGCAGCTGAGAGACTGTTAGAAATTCACATCCTCTTGACTAAGGAAATAACAGCCTTGAAATAACTGCATTCTCAGGCTGAGGTCATGGAAGGGGATCTTGGCTCAGGAAAGAATGTTACCTTTCATAATACGTTTATATGCTATGTTTCATAAATTGTTTTAATGCTGAGGGTGAGTTCGATGCAGCAGAACTTTATTCCAGGATTGTCTCCAAAGGACAAACAAGATAATGAGAACAGAAGGCAGGTGAAACAACAGGTATTTAACTGATGTATGGGACTGAGCAGAGCAAAGAAATAGGGCATTTCTTCCTGAACAATCTGTTGGTGTTCCATCAGGTGTTTAGAGCTGGAAACACCACCACATTGGGAAAAGATAGGAACAGAGCAGAGAAAGGAGAAGCCAGAGCTAGCAACAAGCATTACAGAAGCAGAGGCAGGCCATATAGAGTCTTTTGAAGGATGTGCTTTTAACTTCTGATTGGAAGACTTAACTGATGGACAAGGGACAGGGGAGTGAAGTATAACTTGTGGTTGTTGATAATGACAGCAAAAGTGCAGTTCAGCTTCAGTGTAGAGTGCCGTCTTTTAGGCAGCTTATAAAATTTCACACTGCAGTGCTGGATGCAGGTTTGGAAACTAAGATTAAGTTTGTGCCATGGAAAAGGGTAAGTAGGATGATAAGGAGTAGATGAAAAGGGCAAGGAAGGAGCACTAATCCTTGGGCAGAAGGATGAAGTAGTTTGGGGATCCAGAACTTTCCCAGTTAATCTGTATGAACTTGAGGCTCTGTTTCAGGATAAGCATAAGAGACAATATTTCTGGCAGAGTTGTCCTTGAGGGGGAACCAGGAGTACTGTAACAGCCAAGAAGTTAAAATCAGGAAAGAGTTGGAAAGAAATGGCCTATAAAAAGTAATAAATGAGGTGGCTGCAAAGAGGATTATGGGTCCCTTTACTCCTCTAGGACAGATATTGACAAGGGATGTGATGAATTCAGAATGATCCATTCTGCCCCTCTCTTATCCTCTCAGAGTGCCCATAAATGATGTTGGTGACCCTCAATTAGTTCTTTGATACACATTTTCCTTGGCCTAGCAGTATCAGTCATTCTTCCCTACGGCCTTGTAACATGGCTTGCAAATTGTAACACCAAATTGGTATTTCAGCTATTACCAGCTCACCATCATGATTTCAATTTGCTGGGATTCAAGATCCAGGGGCAGTATTTCTTCAAGAAAGCAATGTCAATAGGTTGTTCAGTGGCTGGCATAGCCACTGGTAATTCATCAAAATGAAGGCAGTGAAATGTGAAGTGGAAAGTCTCTGGTAGCCTACAGTCCTCAGGACTTTGCTGGAAGGGGAAGAAAGGAGAGTAGTACACAACAATGTGTTAGCAGACTGTGGTAGCAGGGAGGTAAGCAAAAGAGGTCACAAAGAGAACAGAGAGTTTCTGCCCAGAAGCTGCCTTGAGAAGGTAAACAAGCTAGACACCCACATAGGACCAACCCATGCTGCCACAGCAGGAGTAGATAGAAATTATAAGGACAACGTGGCCAAGAAGGATCATTCAAACAATAGCAAGTGTTGATGGGGGACACTTAGGTCTTGTATGCATAGTGGTAGTGATTGCACAAAGACACAGTGCACTAACCCCTGCAAAATGTGATGGTCATATACAAAAGAGGCATATCTGTTAATGAGCAACATGATTCATCATAATATAAACTTGTAAGGAGACTGGTACAATGCTGATGGTATGAGACCTCATTCCAAATAAGGACATAGGAGGTCTGAGTAAATGTATCTATCCGGGACAATTCATTTCAATTTCAGGTTTCTTTGTGAAACTAGCTCCTCAGCCAGTGGATTGCTTGGGGCAATGCCTTTGCACCTATGGATCCTGAGTAAGAGTCAAGCCAAAGGATACAGGCCTATTTTGCACCAAAGATATAGATGGCCTATAAAACCACATTCTGAGGAATATCTGAGGTTCTCAGGGAAGGTAAATCTGGAGAAAAATTATCTCTGCAATGCATATGCAGCACAATATCGAGTTCCTCATCGAGTAGGGCCTGGCAACATCCTCTAGAGAAAGTCAGCCTTTGCTCCGAGTACAGGGCTGATGGGTTCTATGGAACAGTGTGAGAGCTCCAGCTCACAGTTTGGGACTGAGAGATGGTCAGACCTGGATTTCTTGGAAACACGTGGAGAGAATACAGGCCTCATACTTATGGGCAGTTAGTTACAGAGCTTCACTCTAGGCTAGACAGTTTTGCCTTCTCACATGGCTATCAGTTACGTAGCATGTGATGCATACTAAGGTGTATTTTACTGTTCTTTTGAAGTTTTGAGAAGAAAGTGAAGTGATTCCTCATATGACAGTCCAACTGGCCTGTCCATAGCTCTTATAAATGCAAAAAAGGTATCCCTGCATACTCTCATTTTTTAAAAATACAAAAATCTTTCACACACAGTTTGATGACATATCCACTCTTCATTTAGCTCCTCATCTTGTATAATACTTCTATTTTATTAGATATAGCTGTTTATGTGTGTATATATATACTATCTAATTACATCTTTATACACTATAACATACTATGCAGGGTTGGAGTTAGTAAAGGTAAAGCTTAGTTGAATGAGAAACTAGCATGGCTAGGAAGGTCTATCAGGAACTTCTGTAGTACACAGGCAGCAAACTGAAGGCTAGAGGACCTAATGACAAAGGATATGGGGAAGCTGAGGTACCTGGTGCTTTTTTTGCCTCAGTTTTTACAGCTATGTTCTTCCCTCAGGTGCACCAGGAACATAATAACAGTCAATGTAACTGAAGCATCAACAGTGGCTTGACCAATCCAAAACACAGCACCATACGGGCTGCTATGGTGAGACTTAACTCCATCCCAGCCAGAACCAGTATAAGCATGAAAAACCTAACAATATTTTGATAAACACTTAACACAGACTTCTGTGAAAAGTATAAAAATCATAATACTAGTAACTAAAATAAATGAATTTAATTTATGTAGTCTGGACAAGTGGAAAAAATTGAAAGCTGCTAAACAAACTGAATCTTTGTGCAAAGAAAAATAATGTATAGATGCATCTTTTAAAAACAGCTTATAATCTTTAGCTCTCAGCCAGCAAGTATTTTGAAAATATACTCATTAAAACTGACATAATTCTGGAACAGAACAGAAAAGCAAAACAACCTTTCCGCCATTGCTGCGGTTTCCTAAGAAGAGGTCGTAAGACTTCTCAACCTTAAAGAATGCTGATACTTTGCATTCTTTTCATGTAAGAAGAAAGAGGAATGGAGAGATAACAGGAGAAAGATCGTGTTAGCCTTATACCCTTGAGCTGTGATGAAATACCAGTCTACATACATTTAATTATGTTCAGTTTATAACAAAGCATTCAGTAGAAAACATCAATAAGAATGTTGACACACTCAGACTCCTTCTAATAGGAATGAAGAAGAATTATAGTTGGAAATCTGGCATCTAGAATTCAACTGAAAAAGGATTTCTGCTGTTTAGCAATTAGTTCTCTCTGTAATGTAAAGTAGTGTTTCTAAAGGAAAATTATTGGGTGGATTTACAACTAAGCTATGTGTTAAGATCAGTTCAGAGATTAAAAAACTACTATAGTACTCTAGACAAAGACACATTTGGACTAAATATACACCACAATGTATCATTTCTTGCTGTCTATTACTTAATGTTCTCTGGAAGGAACATAAATAAATAATTCAGGGGGTACAGACCTGAACTTTGCAATTGATACATTTGCTACAAAGTTAACAGAACTCTTCCATCATCTACCAAAGGTCTGAAACTAAGGCATTTCGAGGAGAAAAAGTGTTTTTTAGAATAGGTCTGGCTATCTCTTGGAAGGATAAAGCAGGTTCAGTTAAAGCCTATGCCAGGCATTGTTACTGTGGTAAGCAAAGCACCAGCTTCACTCGAGTGGCTGCTTGTGCCTAACTCCAAGAAATGCACCCTGCCAGGTACTGAAAGATGCTGACCTATGATGATCTTGTGTTAATGGCAGGTGTTTAGCACCTCTAACAGTCAAACATAAAGTCTTTAAAGGTTATTTCCTAGAAGCTAGGGCCAACTGTCCATACTTCAGCACAGGCAAAACTCCTCCTGAAGCTAGAACAATTTCTGTGAAGGAATAGAAACAACTTAAAGATATTGAAATCAATGAAGTTTGGTGTTATATATCATGGATGTCAGGTAGTATCAGACTCTAAATATGAAATATGGACAGTAAGCAACCACCAGTTCTGTATGGAGTGCTTACTGCAAGGCTTGCAGCCAGCCAGATTCTCAGTTCCCATCACAACCACCAAAAAAAATACATTCTGATGTTAACTGGTTTTAGAAATAAAATGTAGAAAAAACTCCACCAAGTCCAATGTGCTTGAAAACACTAAGAATTTAAATTAGCTTGATCTTTTATCATTTTCACTTTTGAATCAACATTAATTCTCTCCTTTATTGAAATAGCACAGTTTCCACATGTCCAAATCTGTTGCAATCTCAAAGACAGAATGTGATGAGAAACAGAGGAACAGAGAAGTGGTAAGACCTAAAGCTGAGTACAACACCCAATTCTCTTGAGCCTCATTTGGGAGCCATACCAGTAGCTCCCAGGAGCAATCACGGTCCCCATTCCCACTGACACTGAAGCCGCCACGTGACTCAAAAAACCTGAGGGGCTGTGCACACTCACACTCGTATAGACAGAAGCTTTGTCATCTACAGAGCTAGAAGAACAAGACACTCTCTAACTGGGCAGCAGTAATGTGCTCATTATCTAGAATGATAAAATACACAATTTCTTTAGTAAGTCCCAGACTAATGAGACTTAATGGAGAGAGAACTGTGCCTCAAGAGGCCTGGTTTCTGTTTTCATCTCTGCTCCTAGTTCAGCTTTGGCAATTTATTTTTACCTCTCTGTACTTCCATTTGCCCATGGTAAAGCAGGGAACAATGAAAATTATGGCCCTTTTGCAGAATATTGAGATCTTTGGATATAAAACTCTAAAGGATGGCTTTTGCTTTCCCTGTTGCACCAGATATTTCCTTCCTCCCTTTTTCCCTCCTTTCCTATTTTCCTTCTTTCTTTCTCTTTCCTTTTCTTCTTCCCTCTGTCTTCCTCCCACCTTCCGCATTATCATTGTGAGTAGTCTCCTAAGGCAGGTCTGAATTGCACTGAACTGGAGAAAGAACAAGAGCAATATTTTGTAGGGCATGGTCTCTGGAAACTCACAGGGGTTTATTCACTTTATTTTGTTTTATTTTCCTCTTACTATATAGCAGAAGAGATGTTTATGAAGATTAATGAAAAGCACTAAATTTTAGCTTAATGTGAGGCTGTATTATGATAGTGGTTTCCGTTCCCTTAAAGGCAGAATTCTCCCATGAAGCCAATATAAATTTTTACTTCAGCTGCATGGCAAATAGCAACCTGTAACTGTTCTTGAAATAAAAGAAACCTACTACAAATTATGTTACTCTAGTAGGCAACATGTCGAAAACCTAACAGCTCAAATAATTTTGTACGTAACACTGGGGAGAAGTAAATGTGAAAGGTAGTAATTGCATCTAACAAAGCTATTAACAGCAAACCAGAATCCTTTTTGAAAAACACATAGAAAACAACTCCTTAATCTGCTAAAAAAACTCCTAAATTTGATTCCTATCTCGGCAGTAATCCATCATACCGAGAAATTGCTTCTTGTGCTGATTTAACATATGATAACAGTTCAAAAGTCTGAACTTTATGACAGTATGACACAAGAGTAGCAATGTAAGGTTGCAATGTTTCTTTACGAAAACATCTTTCCACCTTTCCAATGAGATAGACCTGTTGTACACGTTTTAGCAGAAATATTTCCAAGGAAATTTAATAAAACACTAAGATGAAAGACCATTTGAGTTTTAGAATTACATTATGATTCAATTCAGCACCTTTTAACACTCAGCAGATTTATATGTTTGCCCCAGTGGGAACTTTAATTCTGAAGAAAAAAAAATAAATTTATAGGTTTTCCTGGAAAACTGAATTAATAAATCCAACAAGGAAATAAATTTGTGTTCCTTGTCAGAGTAATAGTACAATTAGAGTAATAACATGGAATCTATCAGATCATCAAGATATAGAAAAACCAGGAAACACTAGCAACCTAAGTGACTTTACTGAGTCAGTGCAACAACAGTCAATAAGGGAAGAGTGGAAAACTGTTACTAAAGCACGTTATCTTTGCCCCAGCAGTTTATTGTGCTTCCCAGGATCTACGGCAATGCATGTGCATACGTGTGCTGGAAATGACGGTGGAACTTGAGTGGCAAAACATTTAGCTGCCCTTTAAGTGCTGAGTGACCCTAGGTTGCACTATTATAATTTTCCCCTGACTTGAACCCAGAAACAGATTTGCAATGCGTTTCAGTATTTTCAGAAAGAA
Source organism: Eurystomus gularis (assembly GCA_013400335.1). Classification (NCBI taxonomy): domain Eukaryota; kingdom Metazoa; phylum Chordata; class Aves; order Coraciiformes; family Coraciidae; genus Eurystomus; species Eurystomus gularis. Next base: position 24,031 of record VZZY01005638.1, read on the forward strand.
TACAAAGTTTTGCTGAGTGAAGGCACCAAAATTGCAGCCCATACAGTTAAGTACTAGTGAGTATTTTCAAAATAGACATAAATGGTGCCCTAGTCATCGTTCAACATTTTAAAAATAGACTGCTTACTGAACATACTTTGGGCTATAAAGCACAAAAATTAAAACCTAGTATTACTGTCAGAAGTGCCGTGAAGGGGCAACTGCCACTGAAAATAGTTTATATGCATTCTTTTACATACTTTCCTACCTAATTTCTTCTTTTTTTAAAAAAAAACAAACTTAGCCCTTATGATCTGTAAAGGATTTTTTCCTTTTTTTTTAATGTGGGAGCTGGGGTTTTGACTGCACCATCACTGCTAAAGGTGTAGATTCTTTATGTTTGCTATTTTAGTTAAAATTAGTAGTAGCTGGAGAGTACTCTTTCTTAGCTGTGCTGAACAATGACACAGATAGTTGAGATGTGTGTTATGAACTCTTACCTATTAATTGAAGAGGTGTGCTGTGGAATCCTTCACAAAAATGCTCCTATTCTAAAACATCCACTGGTCTTCAAGGCACGTTAAAACATGAAATAAAAATATTCTAAGCAGCCTGATTTATTTACTGTTCCCTCACAGTGCTGCTACATTTCAGTACCCTGTCTTGTGATGCTGTCATTCACTAGTTTTCCAGCAGAGACTTGCCTTTGCTACAATCACTGGGAAAGCGGTGTCAGCACCAGGCGTGGTTGATTTGGCAAAGGAAGTGACTCTACAGCCAACTTTTTGTAAAAACTCTGCCTGTTTTCCGTTGAAGTTTCCCACAGTTGCTTCCATTTGTGCGTGCTGGTACAAACAAACAGGACTGCTGGAAACAACAAAGTGACTGATAGCTCCTGGCATTTTAATGCCTCTCGTTAATTAAGAATACCTCTATATTTCTTGTACATTGGCATAATTGAGAAAGACATTGCTACTAATATTATGGCACCACCACTAGCCAGAGAAATGCATGTTGACTTAGATCTGCCAAAGAAACAATCATTCTGCTTCACATAAGTGAAATCCCACTTACAACATTTACAGCATCTCCTTATTTAGGTGCTTGAATTTACAAACATCAATTTCAATCTTTTTTTAAAATTTGGGTTCTTTTGTTCTGTTTTGCTTTTCTTGTAATGTTTTAAAAACAATAATGGAATAAATAACTGAAAGTGAAATTCTATCCTACAGTATCATACTGACCCCTACATAATTCTTCTGCAAGCACAGAAACTTCATATTTCCACAGGCCTCTCTTGCTTGAGGAAATGAGTAATTATATGTACTGACAAGTATGGTGAAGTCTGAGATCCTCCAGGCTCTGTAAAGAAGTGAAGATTCTTCTTTCTTCCCCTCCCCTGCAAGCCTGATTCTCTGAGCACTTGATCCTGCCTGACATACCTTCAGTCTCTCCTCCCTTCCCCTGGCACTTCTCATCCTCATCTCGCCCAAGTAGCCCTGGCTTCCACTTCATTGCTTGAGGAAAGGTATTTCTCATCTCCCACCATGGCACTCATTCTGCTTCTGCAATACTCATGTCACCTCTCCACCATCCCCTACTCAACATTTTGTCCTTTTCTCCTTGTCCACTCAGGCCAAACCCTTCTGTGCCTTGGTTTTCCCTGTTTCCATCTCTTTTCCCCTATTCCAGTCCTTGTTTCTTCTTCACCAGAATGTTTTGCCTTGAGGTTCCAGCTTCCAAGCCTAATGCACAACTGTACTTGCAGGAAATACCCCATTTCAGCCCTGCATTTCTGAGACACACTCAGGACCAATGTTCTATTTCAGTCATGAAGCCATATCAAACCTTCATACTTGTACTTGTGTTAATGGCGACATGCAAAGTCTTATAACATTTAAGAAATATTGCCAGCTTTCACAAGAATCACAGAGTAATTAAGGTTGGAAAGGACTTCTAAGATCATCAGGTCCAACCATCAGCCCAACACTACCATGACCACTAAGCCATGTCTCAAAGTGCACAGCCAATGAACAGCCAAAAGCACAACTTTGGTGTAATTCCTCCTCCCAGTGCACCTCCAAGTACCAAATCTTTGCACTGAAATAAGAAATTATCACTGATTCTTAGAGAAAAAACATTAACTTGTGGGGTTTTTAATATCATAAAGCACAAATTTGGTGGCCTTCTATGATGTGGTTACAGTGTTGGTGGATAATGGAAGAACCACTGATGTCATCTACCTGGACTTCTGCAAAGTATTTGATGCTGTCCTGCACTACATCCCTGTGTCTAAATTGAAGAGACAGATGGACCACTTGGTGTTAATTGACTGGATGGTCACACTCCAAGAGTTGCGGTCAACAGCTCAATGTCCAAGTGGAAACCTGTGATGAGTAGCATTCCTCAGGGGTTTGTATTGGGTCTGGAGTTGTTTAACATCTTTGTCTGTGACATGGAGAGTGGAATTGAATGCACCCTCAGGAAGTCTGCTGACAACACCAAGCAGTGCGGTGTGGTCAACATACTGGAAGGAAGGGATGCCATTCAGAGGGACCTTGACAGGCCTGTGTAAACATCACGAAGTTCAACAAGACCAGTGCAAGGTCTTGTTGAGCTGGTTCAGCCATCA
>VZZY01005639.1:2197-22986 GCA_013400335.1 Eurystomus gularis
CGGGCGCCGAGTGCCTCTGGCCGGCCCCGGCCGGGCCGCAGTGAGGCCGCTCCGGCCCTGGGTGCCACCAGGAGTGCGGTGGCGCGTGAAGGGTGTGAGAGAAACACAAGGGCCCGTCTTCCCCGGACAGGCTCACATGGGGGCTGGCGTCGATATGCGGGGGTGATGTTAAGCACCGCTGCGGCCATGTGATGAAGAGTCTCAACATCGTAAACCCTCCTCCTTCTCCTTCCCCAGCTCCTGTTGGGGTGACCGCTGCCTTTAAACTCGTCAATAGAGACGACTCTCAATCTTGATCTTACTTCTGCTTAAAAAGCATCCTTGTCATTTTCTGCATCCTCTACTCTCAAACAGAGCAGCGCAAACCAACAACTGAGCCTCACCCAACAGGGAAAAAAGCATTAAACTTGATGTGATGAAGACCCGTCAGGAACTGCTGTGTGGGGCAAACCACTACACTTTGGTTGGCTTGTAGCTGGGGGTTGAGCCTCTTCCTGCATACCTGGGGGGATTTATAAAACAGCGTTTGACAAAATCAGCATCTTTGACAGCAAAAGTAGAGCTTATGCACCATCACAAATAAGTAATAAAGTATGGAGTTGAAATTTATGAAAAATCCCTTGAAAGAGCCCTTTCAAATATTTTTTTTCTTAATATGACCTCTTGACCTCTTCTTCCTCGATTGACAGAGTAATTTGAAACAGAAACAATGTAATCTACCAAAATAAGTTGTGTTACTTCTGTAAATCAGATATTTGTGTTTGAGCTTTCTCTTACTGACAAGCTGTAAAGGCTCACTGTTATTCCAAGGTTTTATCTCTGAGATTCTTGTCTTTTCTGCTCATTAAGAGTCTGTCTACAGATTACAAAGTCAATAGATGCAAACACCGGACTGTGAGAAAACTCTCCCTGAGTACATAAAAATCAACAGCAGTGGATGCTATACAATGGAAAGCATAGATGTTTTTAGGTGTTCAGTTTTATCATCTTTAAACAAGGAAGAGAGTAAATACTGTGGCAAAGCTTCACCTTCCAGTGTTGCACGCTTCCTTTACCATTCTTAAAGGTGCATCTCTGTGCATCATCATTTATTAATGGCAGGTAGAAGTTTAAGCAAAATATAGTTTGCAAGTGTTTTGAGCATTCTACCTGTAAGTACGACGCTTATTACAAGTCTACCTATCATGCAATGGAGCAGGACGGGATGACTTTATGGCTGCTTTTCTGGACTCCCGATATTTCTCTGTGCTTGCATGTTAAAGTGACAATAAACTACACACAAAAACCAAACAGAACAACCCCACCCCAAACCCCACAACAGACAAAACTCCCAGCTTCAACCCAATCCACAGGAGAGGGCACTTAGTACGAGCAAGCTGAAGTGCACAGATGGAGGGATGTCGCCAAACTTTTAAAAATCAGATATTAATTTCAGTAATACTCCTTAAAGTATCTGCAAGCAGTATTTTCAACCATCTTTAAAAACTGGCAAAAAGAAAAATAATTTCCCAAATGTCCCTGTGGATACCAGCAGGTCTGTGGTAGGGAACTACTCAAGAGGAATCTGTTGTCTGCAGTGGCACTGCTGCCGTTGGCGAAAGGCCCAGTGGTGAGTGGCTGCGGGGACTGGGCACTCACTGACATGCCTTTAAGGTCACGCACAGCCAAGAAGAAGCAAGCAAGGTGCAGGCTTAGACAGAGCATTTAGACGATCCTGTCACATGCTTACAAAAGATGTCTGTTTATCCAGTATTTTTAAAAGGAAAAGACAGCTAAAGCCATGAAGCGATCTCCTGCTGCCAAGAAGTCAGGCAGCCTTTGCAGGATGGCATTCTGCGTCAGGCAGAACGATGTCAGCACAGGCTGTGTTTGAGAGGCTGACACGAAGTCCCTCAGAGCAGGGCAGGAGCGCCAGACCATGGCTGCCTGGAGAAACCCAAACGCACCCTGGGGCTGGCTGCGGACTGTGCCCGTGGTGCTGAGCGGCTGCAGGAGCTGGGCAGCGGGCGGCTGCCTCGGGGGGGCCTGGAAATGGGGCTGGACGGGGGTGGAAATTCATAGACATTGCTTTCACCCCCAAGAGCTGGTGCTCACAAATGTGTCAGGAGCAATCATGCTCAGAGGAAATGCCCACATCGCTCTCTGCCCCAATTTTAATGGCTCGCAGGGATAAACTTTAATTTCACACTAACTTTTCATTTCCTTCTTGTCCGGTGTGCATGTTAGAAGAGCAATTAAGTTTCAAATGTAAGTGGAATCAACGTATTCCCAGTTTTCCCCAGCAGTATGGTAGACCTGGCATCTTCCCTGGCATGCCAGTTGGCTTTTGAAGGGGAGGGAGGTAACTTTAGGACAGTGTGTGTAACAGTCTCTGCCTAATGCTTTACAGCTGGCACCTCCTTTCATTCTCCTGAATTAACTGTCCCTGCCTATCCGGTGTCTTACTGTCATTCACTATCCACTCAGGTGTATGGTGCTTTTTCTCGTCATGCACAATGCCAAACATCCACTTCCCGGACACTGGAAACAGCCTCCTCTCCCTCTGCAGCAGCAGAGCTCTGCACGTGGGTATGTGTGACCAGCAAGGCTGTGCTTAGACTTGTAAGTACTTTACCAAAGTAGCGAAGAATTTTTAAAGTTCTGTTTGAAAGAAGAAAAGGATATGGGTAAGGTGGGTGCAGGTGCATGAGCTGGAACCCTTCTAGGATAAAGAGGTTTAATACATCTCCTAAGCATTTATAAAATATTTCGTTTTGTGGGATGTTAAACTGGAATATGGTTTTCTCTTTTACCTTTAAAAAGGTTTAACATTAGACATCATAAAATTTAAACAAAAATACATTTGTATGGAAATAAAGAACTGTTTAAAACAGGACAAGAATCTATATTGAAGCTAATAAAGTAGCAATTATTTTTACTATAAAATCTATCGTATTATTAAACTTGTATGTGGGGGCAGACAATTGGGGGAAGTGATGCAGCACTTGAATCCCAAATTCAGGAACTTCAAGAATAGATAAAGGAAACAGTTCACTCCCTAAAATTCCCTTGGTTTAGATCATTATACATTTCCAAGCCCCTGTTTTTTCATGTCTTTGCTTAAGTGATTATTTATTTCATTCACCGAAATTATTCACAGAAAAAAACCTATGCATTAAAGCATTGTGTCATTTTCCTGTTTTAAGAGTAATTTCCCAAGCTGGAGAAGTTCCAAACAATGAACTCACCTGAGATTTGCTACAATCCTACCTCGGTATACACAATTCACTGGATTTATCCGCGACTGTGTGGATGCAACCAAGAGGTGATTTCACTGGTGCTTTCACATGGAGCACTGAAACTGTTCTCACTTTCATACTGTTTGCCAGTGTCATAAAAATGATGCATTTCACTATTCTAGAAAATAAATTCACATTCATTTCACTAAGTGAAAATTTGTGAACCGATGCCAATAATTTTTCCATAAGTTGACAGCGTGCAATAAAATCAGTCAAAGATATTTTAAATAGAATCATATACTTGAAGCATTTCTTTATGTTTGCACCAGTTATGAGGGCTTCAGAACCTTGAAAAGAAATTCTAGATTGTTATTCTTGACATAAAACTGGTAATTTTATCATCAATTATATTTGTACCATATAGATATTTCTTTTTTGAATCAGGATAGAAGTTTTCCAAGTATACTTCCTTGAAGCTTGAACATACTATTTTAGGAAAACTACAGTTTTTCTCCCTGAACATCTGATCAAATGATTTGAAGCAAATCAAGCAAATTAATTCTATTATTGGAAGAGTAAATCCTTGCCCGGTTTTGGACAGACTATCTCCTGTGCTTAATAGTAAAAAAATCTTATTTCGATAACCTCTATTTTTTGACTGGTACTTATTTATTACTGTTATTCATTAAGATAAGATGTCTCTCCGTGACTGTATATACACAAACTCAAGAACTCAAGACTGGGAATGTAGGGAAGCCCTTACTTCATCCTTGGCTCACACTTAGCGTATGCTCTGGGAAAAAAACATTCTGCTTGGAGTTGTTTTGTTGTTGTTGTTCTGTTGGGTTATTTCTGTTTGTTTGGTGGGGGTTTTTTTTGTCAATTTTGTTTTTTGAAAAGTCTTCAGAGGACTGAGAAGATGAGGTAGGAGGACGGGCTGGACTACAGGGATCTGCATATACATGTAGAAGAAATTAATCTGAAGACAAACAGTTACTGATAATTTTCTTCTTTTAGTGTGCCACTTATGCCACTTGAATTCTATCTGTAGTTACTGTGACAGCTGGTTGTCCAAAATATTCACAGAAAGTCTGTAATAATCCCACGAGAGAGGAAAGGTAAAGCATATTGCAAGCGTACCTTGCCATTAAAGCTAGATAGGTCAATGCTCAAAATCGGGATGAGGTGAGAGAGAAGTTATTTTCCTTCTTTAAAAATTGTTCATTTCCTTAGTACCTTCTGTGTCTTGTTCATTCCACCAGCAGCAGTATCCGTGACAAGACAGGGCGTAGCGGTACAAAACAGAAAATCATACAGCAAAATAACCTGGATGCTTCTAATAACTCACTTCGATATGGAAGCACGGATGAGGTTGGTTACTACAGAATATTCAACACAGAGTTTATCAGTTGTCAAGAAGAGACTTTGCAGGGCGGAAGAGTAAATGAAAATATCAAGGATTCATTTAGGATATCCCATACGCTCTTTGAGGGGAACCTGTAGAGCAGACATCACCCAGTGATGGATCTGTAACTAGAATGGCATTATATAGCACTGGTAATTAGAACAATTATTTCTGTATAGCTTCAATTATGCATGCAGACATTACACTCTGCAATCTAATCAACAATTAATGAGAAAGATATCAAGCTCTATGCAGAAGACAAAGCATCACTGTATGTCAGAGGAGTCTTCTGTTGAGTTAGTTTTCAACATACTCTTTCATATAACTGAACTGACTAATTTATCCGAATGATTTTTCAGTTATTTGTAAGTCTTGGGGTCAGAATTTCTTTAAAAGAAATTAATAAAGAAATTTGTTTCTAGTAACTTTCTCTAGTTCAGGAAATATTTTACTTTCAGTAAAATAGTTAATATTCTTCTTTGGCTAACTAATGCCTTTTTTTTTTTCTCTTTCAAAATTGCTGAAAACAAACCACTGTATAATATAAAAGAAAAGGCAGTCCCTGGAGTGGCATGTAGAAACTCAAAGTTTCTGAGATTTTAGGAGCAGTTTCAAGTGAAATAATTCAGGTTGCAGGAACATTTCCCACTCCTACTTAGTGAAAAGTAGTTTGTTTCTCTGAATTAAAAAATCAGAGCAAGGCATACTAACATCTTATGTTCCAGACTGCTATGATGCCAGAGGTGGGTCCTATGAAAAGTGGCATCAATTCATCCTCTGCCCCAGTCAGTCATCTTGTGAACTCCGACAAGTTCCAAAAGTAACATGAACTCTTGACTTTGAACCTTGGTACAGATGAGGTCTAAAATAGCTTAGAGCAGGCATTTACAAACTACCTATGAATACTATAAATAGCTTCATGTAATAGAACATCATCATAGAGCATCATCAGAACAGGATGAGCAGACAAGCTGCTGTGCTGGTTTTGGCTGGAATAAAGTTAGTTCTCTTCATAGCAGCTAGTCTGGGACTATGTTTTGGGTTTGTGCTGAAAACAGTTTTGATAACACAGGGATGTTTGTGTTGCTGCTGAGCAGAGCTCACACAGAGTCAAGGCCTTTTCTGCTTCTCACCCCACCCCATCAGTGAGTAGGCTGGGAGTGCGCAAGGTGTTGGAAGGGGACACAGCTGGGACAGCTGACCCCAACTGACCAAAGGGATATTCCACAGCATATGACATCATGCTCAGCATATAAAGCTGGGGGAAGAAGAAGGAAGGAGGGGACATTCGGAGTGATGGCATTTGTCTTCCCAAAGAACCATTATGCATGATGGAGCCCTGCTTTCCTGGAGATGGCTCAACACCTGCCTGCTGATGGGAAGTGGTAAATGAATTCCATGTTTGGCTTTGCTTGTGTGTGTGGCTTTTGCTTTGCTTGTTAAACTCTCTTTATCTCAACTCATGAGTTTTCTAGGTTTTACCCCTCTGATTCTCTCCCCCAGCCCACTGGGACAGGGAGTGATCCAGTGGCTGTGTGGTGCTTGGTTGCTGGATGGGGTTAAACCATGACAGCTGGTCTTGTTAGGGAAACAATTGCTGAGGTATTTCAGAAATAGGGATATTCTCAATCACATTATTTTCCTTTGTGTTCCACATTGCCTCACTGAAGCTTGTAGCACCAATTCTTTCAAACCACCAGCAAAACCCATCATCTTCTTGCTGAAAGTATGGTTTCTTTGTATTTCAACAGTCATAATTCAGATGGTCACCTTTCAGTATCTCAAAAAAAAAAAAAATCTGCATTGTTTTTCTTCACTCCGATCCACCGAGTAAGCAGACTGCACTAGTCCTGCACCTAGACCAGAATATATCTTCCACTATTTAACTACCCTGGAAAAATAAAGGACCCTAATTTCACTCTTCCCTGCTGTAGCCACTTGCATAAGAGAAGGATAAATGGCTTTTCAGGGCAGTTCTCCCTGGTGTGTTAGGACTTAAAATGTGACTAGCCCACAGAGCGAGTAATATGCCAAACCTCATAGCTCCTGATCTCTCTGCCTTCTATCAGGTGTCTCTGTGGGGCAACCTACAGTCTGAGTATGAAATCACAAACTGACTGAAAAAGTTATCCTTATGGTTCATTCATACACTGCAGATCAATGTTATGTTTACCGAGTGATGTATACCAGTGAAGGCACAATTTATGTGCTAATTTGTGTGCACGAATCATGTACACAACATTGTACTGCATGCGGCTGAGCATATCTAGCTTTAACAATCTGCCTTTGTTGGACTTACCATCTCATAATTTCCACTATCATATGGCAGGAGCTGGCTTCTGTGTCTTGTTGTATTAGAAAGGTTCATTTCAATAAAAAAAAACCAAACAGTTGCCTTGTCTTATCACCTCTCTGAGAGATGTACCTTTAAGTGCTAGTAACTGGTGTTGCAGTTTTTTTCTAAGAAACATCTTATCCTTAAGCGCATGCAGACTGAAAAGATTTTCATATTTAATTAATCTACATTAGCCTGTTGTCGTTCTTAAGAATTACAATATGTAATTAAAAACATACTGAACTTTCAAAATACCAAAATAACGAAGCAGACATTTGATTGACATTCACTCAAGAGTTGTAAATATAAGAGACTCTCAAATATAGATGGAGCATATTAGCTCTACATAGCCTCAATCTATCTGATATGATCATTAATCAACTGAATTCAAGTTCAGAGCACTTTCATCATCAGTGGCTAATCTTAAGAGATGCTTCCATTTAAAACAACATCGAGGGCTGGTCAAAAATCACTGCAGCTGAACTCTGCTTATTTAAGGAAATGATTCAATCTATGGCTTATTACCCATTGCTCTCCTCAATTAATATTTGCATTTATTCAAATTTTGAAAATTAGAAACTTACTTGATTTCTCCAGTAATGAATGTGAGGTTTGGCTTTTTTCTCTCCTTACTGAATTCACTAATCTTTGCCTCTTACGGGATGTATTTTCTACAAATGTCTGTGTATTTCTTGTGCATATAATTTCTATAGGGTATCAGGTACCAGAAGCCTTAAATTCTGTTCATTCTGGTGACTATTTGCAAAGAGTTCCTTAAGAGCTTATATTAAGGATGCAATAATAAGAAACATTTTAGCAATGAACATCAAGCATGTTTGTGAATATGGCATCTCTTTTGATGTATGAATTTATGTTACATTTTTTAGGAAAAAAATAGATACACTGTAACAGAGCAAAAATTAACAAATACACTCCAGTTTTAATCTGATTTCATACCACTGAAAAGATTGTGATAAACACAAATAAAGACAGTAGAAAACAAAAGTAAAAGACCAGGTCAAACCAGAAAGATATAAATAGATGTATTGATAATTTGCACTTGTTTAACATATATATAAAAATAAATAATGTTACACAAGTACCACAAACACCGTATTACATAAAAAAGTTAAAATATTACAACCAATACTCTCCAACACAATGTTAAAACAAGTAGTTAAAAAAAAATATAGTTTTTTCTATCTGTGTTAAGCAAACACTATCAATCAGCAAAACTGGAACAAATAACCGGTAAGTGTTCAGCAATCCATGGGACACACATACATTAAAATACCATTAATATATTACATTAAACGTATGAGTAAAGTAACAGACCTTACGCAGAGGAAAGATCTGTGATGGGTAGAATAGACACTTTGAATTTAAAATACCATCCTTTTCCTGTCTGCAAATTTGCTATAACTTTTAACCACCAAGTACTGACATTTTATCTAATCAAGGAAAATTGCTACCTAATTTCTCAAGGTCCAGTTCATGAGGCAATTTGAACAGCTGTAAAATTTTTCCTCTTTCTTAACAAAGAAAGTTGTTACACTGCAGAAACAGACCTTTTTAATGAAGGGAAGTAAAAAAAAAAAGCCCTCAACAAATGATGAAAATTATTGTATCAGGTGACATTTTTTCTTAAGTAAGAATATGTAGTTTGGATAGTTTGGATTATTTTCTGTTGAATTTTTGAGGAAAGAGTGATAAATGGCAATGAAATACAAACTCTTCTGCCTCAAAATCACCACAGGGTTCAGCTCCAGTTCAGTAATAACTAAAAGACAGCTCTGACTGATAGTCATGTTTGGTCCTACATGACTCAAATCATTGATATACATGAAGATTTTAAAGTAAAAAACCTCTGTATCTTAAAAAAAGATCTTTACAAAAACGCATTTTACATTAACCAGCACCTTTCACAGCAATTACAGCAGAATGGACAAAGTTATTAGAAATCTCGGAGTTCTGTGCCCTGCTTGTGTCTGGTCACAAACCCAGAACTTTATGGGCATTTTAGCTAAAACCAGTAAATTAAGAAAGATGTAAAGGAAAACTTAAATTGATTCAATGGTCATGAAAAATGAAAGAGAACTGACATTAGAAGTACTGACTAAACAAATTTACGTTCAATGTTCTCTAGATATTTTTCAGGCACTTCATTCACCAGGCCAGACAGTCTTTGATGATTTCATAAAACACATAGATGATATTGTGGCCACAAGAGGGCTCACATATTTTATAGTTATTTTTAAAAATACAGCATAATAAAATAATAGCAATATACAGGCTAAATTCAAGGCAAATATCTACTGTCCAGATAGTCATACTGTCATGAAAAAACAGTTTGCATGGTTCTTTAATAAACTACCAGAAAAGAAATGAAGCAAAAATAAGGATGTTCCTATAGTCTATATCTCACCATTACCTGGCTTTTCATCAAAATGCATCTGTTTCTATGATGTTACCATGGTTAGTCATGCACAAAATGACAAATTAATCTCTTATTTAAGCAAGTAATTTAATGATCCCTGTTAAAAATATCCTCCAGTACCTACCTATTCAGGTAACACAGTGTACACTCATTAAAGTGGACTGGTAAGAATAATAGAACTTTGCTTTTCTACAGAGACTTGCATTATTGCTAAAAACACTGATAAAACTGTCATTATATTATCAACGTAGTGTATTCTCACAATTTTCAGATGAGAAGATAACTCAGGGATTATTCCAATAAATACTGAACTTAATGAGAAACTATCCTTTGACCTTAGAGATACTGTATCAAACTAAACAAGCACAAGGTACAATACAGAGAGTCTGCTGTGCAATGGATGTACCTTCATTGGAGTTCACCATTTGTAGGACAGGTTTTACTGCATTTCCACAACTTTGAATGGTGCTGTGGAGATAAAAAAATCCAGGAAAAGAACTGTCTGAAATACAGTAAAATGTGCAGTTTGTGGGAAATTTTGTTCTTTAAAATTTGGTATGAGTCCAGATGAATTTGAAATAAACATGAAATTCTGGAAAACACAAACAAACAAAGAATGAAATAAATCTACATGATTAAATATATTACTTCAGAACTCCATAGATCTGAAGTTAAAGTTTGTCTGATTCATCCTACAACAGCAGCAAAGATACCACCAAGAACATATTGAAGTCATTTGTCATCTGCTAGGGCTCTCCTATTCTGCCATTCCAGCCAACGCTCACATGCAAACTATCACTGGCTCTAAACCCTACAGCTTCCACATCTTGTTGTGGAGCTTTCAGACTGTAGTTCCTAGGTTCATAGTAGGGACTCTGGAAGCTCTGACAATGCTCATTAGAATGGAGGCTACCGAGGTTTTCCACCCAATTTGCATGCTGTGGAGTCCAGTTTTAGTAAATCCTGCATGTTTCTTCACACAGTAACGATGCTGCATGCACTACATACTAAATACTAAACATTCTCCTACAGGGAGAAAATCATACACCTAATACATGCCACACATCTTATTGTCCACACTGATCAGTAGTAGTGATCTCTAGAGTGGACTGGTTGCATTCATAGTGGGCCAAGTTGGGTCCCATGGGGCACGTGTGGTTTTTAGATATTCTTGGTCTGTAGTTTTCTACCTAAAATAGCACTGAACTCTGTAGTGGCCTATGAGAGAGGTGTTTCTATAGCATGGTAACAAATACATACTTTGCATGTTCTGAGGTGTGGCCTGATGTTACGTGGGTATACCATCTGCGATGCTCTTCCTTAAATGTCTTCAAAGCACACCTTAAAAATGTTGGCCACTACCTTTCTGTGGTTTGCCTTCCCTGACCTTTATGCTTCTTCAGTTTCTCGGTTTCAGCCGTCAGGGTTCTTCCAGCAGTTTGCTGCTCGGGTATTGCATATGTTATCTGAAAGTAAGTAAAACACTGCTTGTTTTCTTTGCCAACTACGCAAAAGTAAATAAAAAGTTTTGCTCATACATAGTGCTATTCTTGGGACAAGTTTTCCTGTTTGGGGCTGCTAGATATTTCCAGTATCCTATTAAAAATTGAAAGGTGTTGTAACCTAAGCCAGTAGTTCAGAGGCCGTTCAATTTTTTTTCTTTGTTCCTAAGAACTGCAACAGTTAGGCAACATTTTGGCAACTATAATAAAAACAGCACTGTGGATAACTAAATGCAATCTTGTCCTATGTATATGTGTCTGAACCTCATCTTACTACTATCAAGGGTAAAACTCTTGTTGCCTTAAACAGATGAGGGCTCAAGACCTATCATTACTAATTCCCTATGTCAAAACCAGTAATCTGTGGGAAGTATATGGTCTAAGCAATTACAACAAATAATTCAACTCCTGAACCAGACCTAACCCTGATTTCATAATTATGTCTATTCTTGAGGTCCAGGAATGCTTCCTAAACTTTGCTTTTGTGTGGATGTCTTGATTCAAATCAATCCCATGTTGAGGGTAAGAGCTAGGAAATCCCAGGTACACAGACCAGAGGGGAGCAGCGGCACATTTCCAGTCTGGGTGAGTGGATGGAATTACGTACGCAGGCTTCCATGGAGCATCCATGCCATACAACTTAGACAGTCTGTGTGGCCTTGGATCTTCACTCTCCTTTCTGGGAAGCTGATTGCTATTTCTCTCAAAGAAATGTCATGAGAAATTCTGTAAGGATCTGGGATAAAGCTGCTATACAAATGTCTACTAGTACCATTATTTAGCAACTAAAAGGTTAAAGGCACAGTAGTTCTGTGAGATCCATAGACTTAAAAAAGGTCTGTATATAAATATATATATAATATAGACCTAAACATATTAGCTTGTTATAATTAAAAGATCACCTTGTCAGTAAGTCCTTGCTTTTGTTTTGCAAAATACTTCTGTTTCATAAAAGAGTCCTTTTCCAATTATCTTTTTTCCTCAAGCATTATCATTTCAGTTTCACTTTGCATTGGCAGATCGGTCATTATAACTTCTTTTTCTTCTACTTTCACTGCTGAAAACTGACAAATAAAAGTCTAACAAGCACACAAACTTATTTTAGTTTCCTGTAATACATTCATCACTGAAAGAAAGGGAGCATCACTGACGAGGCATACCATACCAGAAATCTGAAAGAAACTAAGAGATTTTACATCTTCCATTCTCTTTCAGCAGGGTCTCATATATATTGCTATTCCAACTGTAAGTTACATTCTGCACAGGATAGAGGAAATCTGAAAAAAAAACCCCAAAGATGGGGTGCTGGTTCAGTCCTTTCTCCAGCCATCTCCTCCTGCTCCTTTGCACCTCACACAAACACATATTCCCTCCCCCATGATACATTTAATCCCTGTTACATTTCCAAAAGTCTCCACACAGACACACTGGACATGAACCTGGTAAATCAAATACATGTGGTCGGTTCACCACAATTACCCACCCGTCTGTTTGAACAGAACTTCCAAGCTTTCGGTAATGTTTTGTATTAAACCCTAGCCCTATCCAGATCAAGTCATCATTTTGTTTTTTCAGCTGCAGTTACATTCCACTTTCTCTCACATACACACGCTGGTAGCTATGTGGCTTGTTCAGAGGTGTAAACACCAGAGTTAAAGAACAGATAGATAGTATTGCAGATACATTGCAGTATCAGGCTTTTTTAAATAAAGAAAAGTCATTTTGTCTACATACTATGAAAGCTGCAAATGAAATTCACTGTAAATATTATTACTAAACGACTGCAAAACCAATTGCATGCTCAAATTCTTCTTTCATACACGGATTTTGTACTGGTGTAACACTCTAGATTTCAGTGGCAGTATAGCTGGGTAAATGGAGAGTTTGTAAAGGAGATTGAGGCCCATTGCAGCTATACACAAAATGGGCTAGATTTCAAGCCATAGGGTAATGGTGCAAAGCAGCTAAAAAACTGGAAGATTTTATTCCCAGCTGATCCTTCTTACAGATTACAGCTGCTTGAAATAAAAGCATAACAGGGCTTCCCTCACTGACTGCTGGGACAATCAGTAGATTGGTAGAAAAGACTATGGCTAAAGACTTTTCACAGTCTGAAGATCTCTAGCTCTTGGGATGGTTCACTGATGAAGCAGTGACACTTCCAAATTCCAGTTCAGTATGGCAGTCAAAAGGAAATGAATGACAGTTACACCTGTGCTTCCTTTAACACATTCTGTGAAAAGATGGTAAAAAAACCCCACTTTAATGTGAATGGCAGCTATTTTCAGTCAGTTCAATTTTTAACATATAAATTCCCTCAATTGTATTTTTCCAGCTCACTCCTTTAATCCCTGCTGTGCTTTGATATTCTTTCTGCTTTGTTTTTATTTACTCTTCTGAAAGCTCTATCATCACATATCTCTCTCAAAACTATACTCTTCCTGGCTGAAAAGAAGAGCAAACCTCTTTTCAAATGTGGAAAGCAACCATAAACTGGATTAAAATTGAGCTTTTGAAGACAAGTGAGAATCCTGCCCCTTTTCAAGATCATCTCCAGCTTATTGAGGTGTATTCTTACTACAGAAGGGGCATTGATCAATCTCATGATCAGAAAAGTCTTTGCTATTTAATCTGCATTTCATATCCTTCGGCTTTAAAACCTCAGGCAAGCCTAATTAAGATTTTATTCGGATTTATATATATATATATATATATATGTAACCCTCATTAGCACATTGGTGTATTTACATTTTTGCTTTTCAAAAGTTGGAAATGTATGGTTCCAAGTATTTATTACTGTCACTCATTCAACTCACTGCAGAATGATGGAACTAAACTTTATACCCTCTTTAAGCCAACTGAAGCTATTGAAACAAGTTTCCGCCCTTATTATCTGTTCAGTGAAACCCAGGTGAAGGGTTAAGAAACTATTGCTTTCTTCCTTCCACTCAATTTAAGTTTTCGTGTGCCTTCAGTTTTTTACATTAATGTTGTTCAGAGTAGGACACCTCATAACCATAAGCCTACTGAATATTCTCCACTGTGAGCTTCAGCTCTCAACAACCACCCTTGGTACGTATGCATGGTCTTTGGACTGCTTGAACACATGACCATCTGTCATGATTGCATGGTGCCTCTCCACAACTGGGTCGGATCCTTGCCTGAGGGCATTAGGTTCCAGACAATGCTGGTTTAGACAGACAGTTTGGTTAACAGTACAAGGGCCATCTGTTCTACAGGAAATCCTTTCTCTGTGTCATTAATGAAGAGTTCCCAGCACATAACTATATATTTGTCTACTTATGTAAGCTTTTATGTAATAGGAATTACAAGAGCGTGTTATTTGCAAATGAATAGTTTGCAAAAATACCAAATTTCATTACATAAGTTTGTACATCTTAATATAGAAGAAAACTAGCTACAGAGGAAGTAATTGCTACTTAGTGTTTCAGCACCGTTGTAACATCTCAGTACCTCAGGCAATGTAAAAGAACTGAAACTCAGTCTAAACTTACAAATAAAGTCTATTGCCTGGAAATCAAAATACGAATCCTATTGAACAGGATTCCAAAACTTAACTTTGGTAAGTTGAACTATTAAATAGTGTAAGTTAGGATGTTGCATTATAGCATGATGACTGTAAGAATTATATTTCAGGGAAGACCTTTCATATATTTCCCATATGTAATCAAATACATAATTAATTTTTAGCCAATTCAGCACGGCCAGAATGTAAGAACAAAAGTTCTTCACGTTCACTAAGCTTTTCATCCACTGTTCAAATAGAACTGGACACCAAAACTGTAACTTACTGAGCAGGAAAGAGCATTCTGCAACTAGTCTTTCGATAACATCTCCCCCCCCCCTTAATCTCATTTTCATCTTAAGAGGTGAAAGTCTGAAACACAACATAGCCTACTTATCTCAGTACAAGAGGCTACTTATACCTGTATTACTAAAATATTACTGCTGCATTGCAAAATATGATTAAATTTCACCCTTGACGAGACTCCTACTTGCCTAAAAGGTTCTGAAACTAAACACTGTGGACTGAACAGCCACAAAGGTTTGGAGATGGATGAAGATCCAATGGGCTTATAAGACTTGCTCAGAGGGCTGATAAGTTTTTGCTTTACGCCTAGTGTAGATGAGTGTCATAAATATCAGACCTGATATATATCAGACAGCGACCTGACTGGGAATCTTCAATCTTGGGGAATTTCAGGAATACTCTTTCCTAAATCCTGAAATTACAATTACTTGAGCCTTAGGAATCTAGAATCTTAAGAATTATGAGCCAGACAAAGGTTACTGTCTTCTTTCTTGGAAACAGTTACAGCTTCCATTACTTGCAATACAAGTGGCATCAAAATGGTTTTATAAATGTCTGTGAAAATCAGGTAGAAAATTCAGTCCTTCTAGTCTACTTAAGTTCAGAAAGATTTGGCAAACTTGAATGAGCCTCGACACTATTCATAGGGCAGCTTTCAACTCTAATATACTTTTATTTCCCATTAATTATTATAAGGTTTTATGATAACAAGGAGTAAACCTTGAAGAATATAAATACTAAGGAAGAAAATTATTCAGTATGTACTAAATATTAGAAGTTAAGAGATGAATTTAGGGAAGTTAGAAAACAGAATGAAACCAAGAAATTGAACTACAAATAAGAGATATGAGGCTATGAAACAGATTTCAGGGGATCTGTGGCAATCTTATTACCTGTGACACTTGTTCTGCTCTACTTTTATACCCTTTCCATCATGATATTACTTGGATAAGAACTATTTGTTCTAAATTAAGAAAAGAATGAAAAACACTCAATAAGAAAAACCTCCCCCTTGATGGGACTAACTAGAATGATCTAATATACTTTTCCATCTCTCGTCTCCTGTTTCTGTAATAAAAACTATTTCTTATTGTCTATATCTCCAATTTTATCACCAGTGCAGTAAGTAGTGATCAGCTACCACTGAAACAGAGTATAAACAGATATCCTATTATTTTCAAAACCTTAATGTATAACAAAATGGGCTTTCCAGTGTCAATATAATTCCTATCTAGATACATAAAAATTTCTAGAGGTGAATGCAGGTGTCCCCTGCTCTATCTACAAAACAAAATTACACAACCAAATCTGCTACAGTACAAACACCAAGTAAAATATCAGCTAACACCATATGTGTACTTAATAGTAATTGAATAGTAACTGAAAAGTAATTGAACTTTATTGAATGTGCTATTGTGTGCGCTCCTTCAAAGCCACATTCAAAAATGAAAAACTATACAGCAGAACCGTACCAATATCATTCAGTGTTGTATTCATTAACAGCAGATTGTATCTTGAAAGCACTTCAGGTGATGCCAAAGTCTACATGGTTTCTGAGAGGCACGGTCCTCCCAGGACTGTAGAGCTATGGGCAGGATGTCAGATGAGGTGGTCAGGTCTGGGCATTTATCTGCTTGTTTAAGAGACTGAAGGGAATAAATGTGCTTTGCTCTTTTCAGAAGAGTGTGGAGGATTCATGCACTCTCTTACAGGATCAATATTGATCAATATCAATACAAAACCATACAGCTCTGATAAATGCATTTTTAATTCACCAGGTTAAAATCCTATTATCTCTGATGTGTTTTAAAGCACAATAGCAATTATTAAGCTTGTAGGCACTAGAAAGAACAACAGTATGAGTCCTAGGACAACAATAACAAAGCCATGGTTATTATGGATGGGATATTCTTAGAAATTCAGCAAACAGGAAAAAGGATTGTGAAATAACAATGGTAAATTGGTCAAAAAATGCTATGCAGCCAAGGATGATGACAGATAGAACAGGAGAATTAGGTATTGAACACATAAAAATGTTAGCACTATTCCAAACTCCTCCAAACATTTCTAACAAGAGAAGAACTGCACCAGGTTATTTTAAACATGAAACTATAATCAAGTGCTCCTTTGGTTCCTCAGGTATCTTCAGAATGGTAAAGACTTGGTCCATGGGTAGTGGACATTTGACACATTTTTAACAGGAAAATTCACAAAATACTAAGAGATGCAGGAAGAAAAAAATATTTGCAACCAAAAAAATTATACCTGATAGAATACTGGAAACCCTGAAATTCTTATTTTATCAAATAGTACTAGAACAAAAGATGAGACCTAAAGAGTGATTCATGCACAAATGTTAAGTGATATTTTTTTAATATAAGCTGGAATTTTCTTTTAACTTTTCAGTTGCATATCTGTCCTTCCCTGCAGTTGATTGCATTAATTTTAGCCTAAAGTTCTACTCTTTTCAAACAGACTAGCCCAACACTGGGAAAGGTTTGGTGGAAAACAGCCTGCAGTAAAAACCCTTCACTAAGAGTCTATGCATGAAGAAACACTTGAATGTAGGCTTTTCGAATACAGAAATGATATAACTATTGCCAGTTTATTCCCTAAACTCCTCAACATCACAGCTATATGAGCCAAGTTTCTGGTGAAGACCTAGTTTTCAACCCCTACATAATCTTTAGGGGTTTGGAAGCGCATCTGTGAAAGACTAGGGAAAATTCTGTAGCAAGACAGCTCTCAAAGTATTTAAGCATCTTTCCTGGCTTTGAACAAGTATCTCCTCCAATGTGAGGAAGGTATTGTCCTTAAAAGGACAAAAAAAGATTCTGGAGGTAGTGAGGAGGCTGATTTTCTGTCACAATCTTACATTGTTGCTACCAAGATGGAAATTTTCGTTTATTGCTGCTGAGATTTTACTGTACGATTAAGCCATTAGGGCAAGTAGATATCTGGGTAAGTGTCAAAGTACTATTTAAATGATAGTGAATCGATTAAACATGACTATAAACTGAAGTCTTCAGTAAAGGATATTCCTCTACGCCTCTAACACTTTAAGCCATAAGTCTAAGTAACAAATAATTACCAAGAGTATACCAATTTTTTTGTTTTAATACAATCAAATACCACTTTCAAACATCACATATAGTTCAACTAACCTAGATGTGCTCCACTTCAGTTTATCTCAGCATATGGCTTGTTCTCACCACATGCCATAGATTTCCAAATCTAACTATGATTAATAGGATGTGTCAAATAACTGCTGAAGGAAATCCAGCTTCAGAAAGTGAGGCTGATTAATACATTGATTCAGATATTAGCTTCTAAACATTGACTTTTTTTTTCCTATTATTTGAAGTTTTAGGAAGAGCAGAAATATTAACTTTTACTCAAAGAAAGGCATTGTGAAACCTAAAGTCAATCTAACTTCAAGAACAATAAGATAATTAAAAGATCCTTTGTTCTTATAGTGGTTGACTACATTATTCTGCATTATAAAAATATTCTGCAAAAGTTAAAGACTGTCCACAAATATATAAATGTAAAAATTTCCCCAGCAATTATTTTTCTATAATGTTTTAAATATAATTCATCGCAGAGAGAAATCCAAACAGCTGAACTTTCCTCACACCTTTGGTAAATGACAGGATGTATTAGCAGGTACAGATGACAAATTACATTTTTATTTTATTATGGTCATATTTGGAAACCCCAGAGTAGAATGAGTTTTTAAATAGTTCAAGCAACTAACAGAAACTGGTTATAGATTCGTAAGTGCTAATCATTTTTACAAATGAGGAAAGAGCATTTTTTAAAGGAAAACATTCAAATTCTATTAAAATGTTAAAAGATTTTCGCATATTACTCTTATATGTTTTTCTGCTTAGAGGATTCAAAAGTTTGCAAGAGTGCAGAAGGGCTTACAAGAGTTGTCCTGGTTTGGGTTAGAACAGAACTAATTCTGTTCAGTGATTTCACTTTTCAGCTCAGTCTCTTCTAAGTAGCTGCGCTTTCTGAAGTTAACAGTGTATTTTCGCAGACAGTGGCTGCTACTAGCAGTGATAATGCTCCATGTTTAGAGTTACTGCCGAGGACTGGTGTGTGCAGAAAGGCTCTTATACTTGCTCCTATGGAGACCAAAGTCACTGCTAAATTTTGTACCATGTTGAGGGTGCGGAAAGTAAGAGGCTGCACCTGTGGGGAGAAGTGGACAGGACCCTGAACTGACCAATGAGGGTTTCCATCCCGTATGCATCATATTCAGTATAAAGCTGAGGGACTGGGGGGGTTAAGGCCTCTTCTTCAATGGCTGGTGTCTGAAGAGGACTCTGTCTGTTCTGCCTTCAATCTTGATCCATGTATTCCTGAATCCAGTCCCTATCTGCCACTGAGTCCTGTCTGGGACTTTCCCAGTGCTTGCTCCACAGCACCACTGCTGATGCTGACATAATTGCCATCAAGGGGGTTGGGTTCAGTTTGTATATATTTAATTTTATTATTTGCATTAAAGCTCTTTCAGTTTTCTTTTCCAATCCATAAATCTCTCTCCCTTATTCCCTTCCTCCTCCCCTTTTGGAAGGAAGAGGTGTTAACAGACAGCATCTGTCATTTGTCTAGCGGCTGGTCCAGCCCTAAACCTTGACGAGAGTAAGTCTTTGGAAAGGGAGAATGATTTTCATAAAGCAGATCACACTTTCTGTCTTTCTCTCCATAAATCAAAGTGGGTTTGATCATTCAGCATGAAAAAAGGAAAGCATAACTGTAGATTTACTCCCTAAACATCAAGAATAACAAAACTACATATAATTTTCTTACAAAAGCAGTTACGCCACTGCCACCAGAATTCCCTCCCTTGCCATTTTAAGTTAAACTAGAATATAATGAAGTCCTTGAATAAACTGCTTTGTGGAATTATTACATTTACTTGACCATGGATGTATTTTGAAGTGTTTGGGAGATCACAGAATCACAGAATGGTAGGGATTTGAAGGGACCTCTGGAGATCATGGAGTCTAACCTTCCTGCTAAAGCAGGTTTGCCTAAAGCAGGTTGCACAGGAACATGCCTAGGCAGGTTTTGAAGGTGTCCGGAGAAGGAGTCTCCACAACCTCTCTGGGCAGCTTGTTCCAATGCTCTTGCCACCCTCAAAATAAAGTTTTTCCTTATGTTTAGGTGGAACTTCCTGTGTTCTAGTTTGTGGCCATTGCCCCTCATTCTTTCACTGGGCGCCACTGAAAAGAGGCTGGCCCCATCCTCTTGACTACTGCTCTTCAGCTATTTATAAGCATTGCTAAGATCCCCTCTGTGTCTTCTCTTCTTCAGGCTAAACAGACCCAGGTGTCTCAGCCTTTCCTTGTAAGAGAGATGTTCCAGTCCCTTAATGACTCTTGTGGGCCTCCACTGTACTCCCTCCAGTAGTTCCTTGTCTCTCTTGAACTGAGGAGCCCAGAACTGGACACAGTACTCCAGATGTGGCCGCACTAGAGCAGCTTAGAGGAGGAGGAGAACCTCCCTCGACTTGCTGGTCACACTTTTCTTAATGCACCCCAGGATACCACTGGCCTTCTTGGCCACAAGAGCACACTGCTGGCTCATGCTAAACTTACTGTCTATCAGGACTCCTAGGTCCAGTCATGTCATCATAGAAGCCTATCAGATTGGTCAAGCATGATTTCCTCTTGGTGAATCCAGGTGATAACTTTCTTTTCCTCCACATGCTTAGAGATGACCTCCAGAATGAGCTGTTCCATCACCTTTCCAGGGATGGAGGTGAGGCTGACTGGCCTGTAGTTTCCTGGGTCCTCCTTCTTGCCTTTTGTGAAGACTGGAGTGACATTGGCTTTCCTCCAGTCCTCAGACACCCTTCCTGTTCTACATGATCTTTCAAAGATGATAGAGAGTGCCTTAGCAATAACATCAGCCAGCTCCCACAGCACTCATAGGTGCATCCCATTGGGGCCCAAGGATTTCTGGGTGTCCAGCCTGCCTAAATGATCTGTAAACCAATCCTCCTCAACCAAGGGAGGACTTTCTCCAGACTTCCTCTCTTACATC
>VZZY01005640.1:0-58306 GCA_013400335.1 Eurystomus gularis
GGGCAGGCTGCAGCACAGGGCTCATAGTGACTGTTGGCAGAGCAGGCAAGTGCTGCGTAATAAAAGATAAACCTATTTATTAGTCTTTTAACTGCTGAAGTATTTGGATAATTTTAATACCATTTTTTATGTTGTGTTGAAGTTTTTGGGGGCATCTTTGAGTTCTGAGGCAGTTTGATGCCTGCATTTGCTGTCTTACCACCTTTTAATTTCTTTAGAGGTTTGGGCTGTTTAGCGTTTCTCTCACAGAGCGAATTTTCTAGGAAACTTCTTTTTCTTGAAGATTAATATTTCAAATCCTTGCATTCAGCTGAGGTGTTGTGTTAGTTATTTGCCCTAGATGTGCCATATATAAGTTATAGTCCTGATATTTAAGCCTAATCATATTGTAACTTTTGGATTCTTATCTTTTCACTTCTCCAAGGTCTTTAATGTTTGTTAAATAATCAGGGTGTACAAGCACTGTATTCTAATTTTAGGTCTTTTCACATACGTGACATGTAGATATTCAATCTAATTAGATGTTTTAAACACTGACTTTTTCAGGTGAGAAGATGCCAGAACTCATGTTTCCTGAGCAATCTTTTTGCAGCTTCTATATTTTTATGTGATGCAGTTCCGTTTTTAATGACCTATTTTCTCACCCTATTTTTAGTCTGCTTTCCTAAGGAGACAGAGACCTCACACAAGTACATTGTACATTTCTCTGCTCATCTTCCCACTTACTAAATTTGACCCAGCTGACTTACTGGCAATAAGTTGGTGAGCTTAGTAGAGGACAAAAATACATTCAGGTCCGTTAAATTAAATAGGCACAAGCCAAAGAGGAGAGATCCTACAAGCTCCTTCAGCAGAAAGACCAGTACATAGAAGGCTCACTCCTGCTTAGAAATCATAGAATCTATGTGAGAAAACCTCAGTAAGGTCCCCAGCAGAGAAAATGTTCCAGCTAGAGAGTGCAGTCAAATGTGAAACACAAGTCAGAAAGAAATCAGCCTTCAGTCATTCCGGTGTTTACAGACAAGCCTTTAGTCTCCCCGTTTCCTTCAGCACAGAAGGCGTATAGGGCACTGGATCACCAGCTCATGTTCCTTGCATTGCTTCTGGTGGGAGCAGATCTGTTCAGGACTTTCAGACAATATTTAAATCCTGTTCTAAAGATAACATGGTTTGTGGTTTTTTCCTATAATATATGCCTGAATGCTTGAAAAATGTTCTTTATATAATCTTTACATCTTGAATTTAATCTTATGTCTTGAAAGATGTGTTCATCCTTCATCCTGCTCTCCTTGCACTGCTGCAAACTATCAGTTTCAGACACCTTCTCTGTTCTTCTCAGGTTTATTCCTCCCATCAGCTCTAATTTCATTATTCATGCAAGAGCAACAAGCTCCAACCCCTGACCAGCTACCTAGTCTGTGCTTCCTTGTCCTTGGCTCTCTGCCTAGCCAGTTTCAACCTGTCCTTCCTCTTTTCCATAGGCTTCCAAGCAAATTCTCATTTTCCTTTCTAGTTTCTACTTGCTTTCTCTAAATCCAAGGTCCTCCACTTAGCCTTCTCATTAGACCTCTCCAGTTCCTAGTCAAAGCTCCTTTCTCACTGCCTGGATTCCTTATCCCACATCCATAGATCTGCCTTTCATTTGCTCTGGCTCATGTCCCTTCTCTGTTCATATAAGGTATCCATCTTGATGTGTTTTTGCTGCATTTGCTGCAGGAGGAGAAGACACAGCTTCCCTTCTATTAACTGGGTGCCTGGCCACCCTGCAGGGTAGAGAGGCTGGAAGCATAGGAGAAAGGCAGCTCAGGCTTTCAGCAGGGAGGGTGGGTAAAACTCTTCTATGTCTACTAAGCATGTGAAAAATGAGATTGTTTTTCTCAAAGACACTTAAGTTTAGGCACAGGTTCTTCAGAAGGTAAAATCCCTCTAAGTCAAATGTTCCTGACACGCCTAATACCCCTGAATAAAAATATAGAGCACTAGAGGAATTCTATTTTAATATGGACTACACAGTATTTTGTCCTTTTGTCCTGCTCCAAAGCAGCTTAGCTATTGCCATTGGAATCTTCTCAAAGGAATCAAACATATAATAACCTTGAAATCTTTAGCCTCATCAGCCAAGATTCACACTGTTATACGAATTCAAAACATGTAATGCTCTGTCTTCAGGAAGTCCTAATTACATCCTCCTGACAAGTGGTAATTTCCAGTAATCTTTGATACGTACGGCAAAAGGTTTCGTTTCGCCACGGTGTCAGCTGGACTCCTGCAGCTTGGCACACATCTGCATAAGCCTGCAGGTTTTGACAGAGGGCTGCATTGTTCAGATGAAGTTCACAGAGATCATACTGGCAGGCTTCAGAATAACTTTGTGGATCAACTACTGAGTGGCAATTCTGGAATGGACCATTGGGATCTGTGATCAGACCACAGTATTCATTGCTTTGGATCATATGTTTCTCATCAGCAGTGCAGTTTGGAGTATGGCCATCATCTGGCAAGCACCTAGTGTGGAAAAAAGATGTGGAAAAATTCACGAGTGTTGTTTGGATGCACTAGCACCTAAGGTGCTCTTCAAATCACATCTAACAGAACTTCAGGACTGTCCCCAGGCTAAGCATGACATGTTTTAAAGCTTTACATTTCAAACACTTAGGATAGAAATTTAGATTTTAATATGATCTCAACCATATAACCTTTGAGAGGCCTGGAAGAAACCTGAATATTTTTTTTGGCTTGCTTTAAGTTAAGATTTCTACATGGAAGATACCTAAGAACAGCAAACAAAAAGTAAAAGCATTTGAAGTTAAACCTCTGCTATCATTAAATAGAGATTGATTATATTGTGAAACTAGAAAATAAATAGTAAGGTATCTCAGAAGAGTTCAAACAAGATCTTCAAATATTAGAGTTAATATACTACAACAATAACTAAAATCTTAGCAGGTATCTGAAATGTTTTAGTCAAATTTCTCTTTTTAAGCACAGTTAAACTTGCTGTGAAACTTCACCTAGATGGATAAAGCAAGTACACTAACAAGGATATATTTTATCCCACGTGCATGACATTTTTGACCCGCATACAAAAGTTGCTTAAAATCCTGTCATTACTTAACCAACAGCTAAGGCCTAAGATGAAGTCCTACCTGGAGTCATTGTAAACCTGCCAACTGTTGCCAAGGCTGGCCGAGTTTGTTTCCATCTCTCCATCTGGGTTAAGAAAGTCATCTGCTTTGTGTCCATTATAATTTCCACATATTCCACAGACTTTAGACTTAAAGGTACTGGGTAGAGTGATTTCTGCTCTGTGATTTCCATCAAACTTGACGTGCAGCCCTAAGTCAGTAGTAACTACAACATATTGTCCACTGAAGGAAATACTGACACCCTGCACCAGCGTCAGAGGGAGCACCTGACTGACTCCATCGACCTGCAGGCACAAAGAACAATCATTATAATAACTTTAAATGATTTTTAATGGTGACTCTTTTAAATCACATCCTTATATTGAGCACAGGACTTGCACAGTGAGCAGTAACAACTCACATTGTGTTAAGTATTATTTAACATGAATGTTGCATATAGGCACATAATCTAGGGCCTTGAGGCGGTAATAACATGACGATGTAGCTTCCCAGTGCTGTCAAACTGAGCTTGGTGACTGGGCCCTGCTGGCAAAAGTCCAAGGCTTAGCATGGTCTGTCAGCAGTAACTGCTTATAGACCTATCTTTTATTTTGGATCACATAAGATTAAAACAATGTAGTTAGACTGGATTCTCAGAACATTTTCAGGATTGGACAAATCTTGAGAAAGCTTCTTTTTATTTTTCTCTTTGTATTTTAATTTTTACATTTGAACTGTCAGACAAAAGAAAGGAAGTGTCCAAGTAAAATTTTAATGTATTTTAAAATTACTAAAATTAATATTTACTTTGAACATTTGTTTGTATTAAATATGAAAGAAATGGTTTACTTATAAGCATACGGTTTACTTATAAACATATATATAATAAAAACAGTAAATACAGGGGAAAGGTTTAAAAGAGAAGCTGTTGGACAAATGTGGATATATGAATTCACTATGTTTCTAAGCTCAGATGGGAAAGGTCTCAGTGTATATCTAAACCTCTATCTCCCGTCACATAAATCACTGTACTATTTTCTTATAAGGAAGGGTGGTAATGAAGAGGACCTGTTTATTTATTGAAGATTTGAACCAAATGTGTCTGCTGGCTTGGCCCTTTATGAAAAAGAGCCATAAAGAAGGCTTAAAATACTGGCCAAGTGACACAATCAGAATGAGGAGAGTCATCAAATTGTCACTCTAGGACTCTCTCATTTGGCCCTCTCTACCACAAATGACAGGTGTTAAGTGAAGTTAGCAGTGATGTGGAATACATAGAAATCAGGGATGAGCATGCAGCTTTCCATGCTACCACACAGGATCAGGAAATAAGAACCTGCGTGGACTCAGTTAATGCAGGGCCTTTTTATACCCTCTTGCAGATCAAGCTTGAGCAGGAAGGGCAAGCTGGAAAGCTAGGATAGCCCACCAACCCCGTCTGGAGTGTCAGCTTTAATCTCACCTTTTAGCAACACAACACAAAATTTTAGGTTATGTTTTCAGCCCTGAAATTCTAATGTGTAAGAACTCCACACTTCTCCTACTCCTAAATGCTTGACTGTCCTCTAAATGATACTCTGTGTATGCTGGAAATTTGTAGTCATTGTGCACCAGTTTCTTCATTCACACTATGAGTTACTGATTAAAAGATAGTGGGCTCCAACCTTACCTTAACAATTCTGTTTTTGCCCAAATTGATCCTGTAGCCATATACATCGATGTCCACATATTGGACATAGGACACACGAGTGTTGCCTCCCCTGTGCTCATTGGCTGCTTCCACATTGAAATAGGGCAGCGAGCTGTTGCTCTCACACAACTTGGAGAGGGTGTAGGTGCAGGTGCCCATGAAGTCATGACGCTGCTTGTCAAATGTGTAATAGTGAGGATCCCCATGTATACTGCAAATTGCTTCTAGAGACAAGAAAAGGGAATATATTCTCATTAACATGGATGCATCCAGAACAGCCACCTCATTGTGCATGGGAAAACACAATCATCCCCATTTTATAGATTACATATGGAAGAAATGAAACAGAAAAGGCAGATTTATATGGCATAAGGCAATGCCGTAGAGAGATACCCAAAGCCATTAACTGAAGATACTAATTAGCACTAATAATAAATACTTAGTTGCCCTTGTACAGCCCATTGACTAGCACATGTTACTGGCTAAAATTACCTGTCACTGGAGGTGGTGTAGATTCTGTTGGTGGAGGTGTTGGTGGTATGGGAGTAGGGACAGCTTCTGTTAGTAGAAAAGACAAGGCAATGCAATAAGCTACTACATTATAGGGTGAATGCTACTTACACCAACATACACGTATTTCCATTTATTCATCACCAGCACCAAGGTAGAAGTTTTTAATTGAAGCAAATGGAACTGCCTATATTTAGAACCATGGATATGTGGGTCTTTTGAGTGCTTAGGAAAGCTCGTGGTTATTAGCTTGGTGACAGTGACTGAGCTTGTGCCGGCATGCTTCTCTGGAGCTGGAAGTGTATTTACAATTGAATATGTGACTCCCTCTGGTGTGTATGTTAAGGTGTGAAGGTCATACTGTCTGCAACTGTTGGCAGGTCTGGGAGTGAGCATCCTGCCAGCAGATGCCATATAGCAGAAACAAATAACTCTCAGGGCACTGGTGGTTTCTAACAAGAGAGTTTTGTTGTTTCTTCAAAATTACATTTATTTCTTAGGAATATGACAGCTGTAAGAGCTTTCTGCTGACAGACACAACAAACAGTTGTGTTTTGGAGTCTTCCCTCCTGCCTGCTTCTGCTTCCTAATAAATATTAGCATCTTCTCCATCTATTCTTTATACAGCACAAAGATATCTTCTAAAAGAAGCAGTCCTCTCGGTGTCCTTGTATGTGTGAGCTAGCAACACCAGGGTGAGTATTCTCTTGATGTCATGTTTATTAACCGGCTGACAGGCAAATGAGTGATGGATCTAAATCTCTGGAATTACAAAAGACTGACTAAAACTTTCAGAGCATGCACACATTTGCTCCTGCCCCTTTGCAGAACAAAGAACAGCTCTCTTCATTCAGATACTCTCCTATTGCACCCTGGTGAGCCCTCCACCGTGCACCGAGTGTGCAATAACAGTCAGTGATGAACTGGAGATAACCAAATGATGAACTGATTGATGGAGAACAATGCTTCCTGACCTGCTTGTAGATGCACTATAGGTATGTACTCATCTAAATGATCCACAAGTTAGGCAGTTGGTCTTCCATACTACTGATGCTGCTAATGACATTATTTACAGGGATAAAGTTGTAATAAAGAAAACAAGTCATACTAGATGAAGCTAATTTTTAATAATGATGCAGTAACTACATGCTATGATGGTACTGCTTTTGTGCTAACCATGTGATTCAGACTCAGCTGCATGTGGAGGCTCTGCAAGATACATAAAACTTAGAAGAAGCCAATAGACTTCACATAATTTGAAGTCTAGAGCACGCTGACAAATCTCTGCACAAAGTGAGCCCATTAACTTAATGAGGTCTAACTTCAAAGCTGAAGATATTTTCTAATAACCTGCCTGCAAAATGGGATCAGTTCCTTTGCATACACTGGTTTCTTGTATACCTGTTTTCTATATGCCAACTTCTTCACATCCAGCTCCCTACTCCAGTCTAAATGCATTTTTTGCATATCTAGCCCAGAACTGGTCTTTTTGCTCTTTCCACATTGCGGAAAAATTACAGGAATCCTGATAATGGCTGTATTCCCACAATGGGTACTTCCCAACAAACTTTAAGTTAACTTTGTTATAGAGCGGAGGAAAACAAAAAAAAAACAACCAACCAACCAACCAAAAAAAAAAACAAAAAACAACAAAAAACCAGAAGAAAACTTCTTCCTAAGGTTATTCTTCTTTGAGATCTAAGATGAAGAATTGTGCAGATGACAATATGAATACCAAACATCATAACCTGAAGACAGCTGACAGCTTGATAAAATTGCCTTGGAATCTAATTTTTCATTAGTTTGATTAAAATGTTCTATTCAATCAAACATTCTTGTAGAAACAAAAAGGTTTGGAGGGCTTTGACTTCTACCAGACCTAATAATTCACTTAACTTTCATCACATTGGTAGCCATACAGTTGGAGGAGCACTCTTCTCTTGTCTCTTGGAGTTACGTTAGTGCACCATCCAGTGGCTGAATCATGTGCTAATATGCCTGGGAAAATGAACTGGCTCTCCCTAGCCCTCAAAAAAAAAGACCCCCACTATTTTTCACAGAATTTTAAAGAAAATTTTATGTTCTTAGGGTGTGAACCTGAATCTTTGTCTTGGCTAGTGCAAATTTGAAATATTTTATTGTAATTAAAAGAGTAGTATTTCACAGAGAGCAAGGCCTATTAAGTCCTAACAACACTTCCTAAATGGTTTTCAGAAAGTTTCTTGTTCAAGATGCATTTTTTAAGTATTGCATGCTTGTCAGTAAAGATGGGATGAAACTTTAATTCACTTCCAGATCCTAGTAATCCACAGCTTGTGCCAGTCTTGGCTGATTTGTTACAGGGTCAAGGATCAAGCTCCAACTGCTGATTCATAGAGCTGGTAGTGCTACTCAGCTTTATTGACTCACCGTTATTTCTTTTTGTGACACATAGCAGTGCTGTGTATTTGCTGAGCACATATGAACTGAGATTTGCTGCAAAATGCTGGTTAGAGCATTCAACCTGGAATCCAAGACCAAAGTGCATAGCCTTGGCTGGATTTAGAGATGCACTTCAGACTTAAAGTGAAGGTAAAGTTTGCTGGACCCTGTGGAAATGGTCACATTTGCAGAGAACGGGATAGCTTACTCTGAATGCTTGAGGTGGTGAAGAAAGATTTAGGAAGAAACTACAAGACAGGCAACATTCAAATGAAGCAAGCTGTAAAGTTTTTACTATTTATCTTTTGTGGTTTGAAGTTATGAGGAGTTTCTATATTGTCTATGGAATTGAGTAATGCTCAACAGCTTAAACAGAGATAAGGAAGCATTATACACCAAGGTGCAAACACAAACTTACCACAGGGTCCATCCCTTACTCTCACATTGTCCAGTGCTGTATCCCCATATTCTGTCAGTCCTCGAACAGCCTCAAAAATTACCTAGGAGTGATGCAAAGTGAATCACTGCATCAGAGTTGTTTAGGCAAATATGAGACTATTTCCCTTAACATGTTTTCAAAAACATCTTTCGGGTCTATCTCTAAAGGCACCAGCTAAGTTGAAGCTATAACAGCTTTCCTAGGTTCCCTCAGAAGCCTGAAATATATATCCTGTAATAAGGTAAGGAATTCAAGAAACATTGTCCTCTATTTTGCTGACTGGCAAATGATTTATGAGAATTAGTTTCCTGGAGTCTACAGAGGAGTCCAATGTAGGCAGCATCCCAAAGCTCAAACATTAATTCACAGTAGGCAAACCTGCTTTTAATTAAGACACATAATAATAATAAATAATAATAATAAAGTCCTTAACTTTATGATAAAATGAAGAAGGGAAGGAAGAAAACAGAAAAAACTAAACATATTTTATCCCCTAACTAACAGCACCAGTAAAACTCGGGGTTGTTTGTTTCTTCTCTTAGTCCATTATCACAGAGCATGAGGCTATTATATTCACAAAATATAAGCCAAACAAATCATGGTTATATTTGCTAGCTTACACGCACAACCCTTTGCTGCCTGCAAGGGGAGAACAAATGCTGACACCGTACAAAGGAACTTATTCTGAAAATATATTACCTTTATCTTTCTCTGTGTTGGAAAATTATGAGTGATGGCACCATAGCTCCACAAAGAACTCTGGTTTCCCTTCCGACTCCACACCACAGACTCCCCTGTGCTGTCTTGGATAAGCACTCTCAGCTCATTCATGTCTTCTGACCCAAACATGTAGTACCAGAAGTCTATGCATATTTTTTCAGAAACAACAGTATCTGGGCTCTCAAGCCTGTTAGTGTCAAATGGGATCAGATTACTTGCTTCTTGGTAGATGAAATAGCCTTCTGCAGAGTTAAAAATAAAAAAGTATGGTTGAATCTTTGTAGCTTGTTAGGTGACGTTTAAAACAAGCACAACCCAACCCTGGAAAAAGTCAAAAGCATCATTATCAGTGCAAAGAAGCAAAATAGAGTGTGTTTGGAATTTACATTGTAATGGTTAGCAGCGTGTAGTTATCCAAACTAGAATGTGGGCTGGAGAGCAAAGCAAGTATGTCCCACCACAGATGAACAGTTATTTTGGGATCACAAAGATGTAGGCCTCTTTCAAGAGACAGCACCTCTAGACATAGTGCCTCACTAATCACTTTCCCCTTTTCTCAAAGGAAGATAATGGAATCTGCTATACACCTTCTCTTGTAGGTTATATATTTTTCTAAAGACTTTGGTCTCAAGATGAGAAGATCCCTAGCAGAAGGAAAATTCCAACCCATCAGCATTTGGTTTTGTCTCAGGGTGGAAGGGATAGAAAGCAATGCAGATATTTCCATCAAAATATTTAGGTTTCACATTATGAAAATGAAGGGAACTTTTCAAAATTCAGAAACTCACAGCATTTCTTTTAAGATTTGAAATGCTTTAGTCTGAATTGGTTCAATATGAGATCACACTTTACTAAGGCTGAAGTTTTTTGCTTCCCATGGGCTAGGATCAAAGCTACATTTCCCTAGTGCAGCCAAATTGAAGACTTTCCCATCTGACTATGGAAAAGAATCAAAAATAAATGAATGACCATTTCTATATGGTAATGTATGGCTTCACACATAGCATCTAACATTCAGCCATATGTTTTAGTTGGCAAGAAAATGTAAGTCGCATTTAAAGTTATATGGTCTGTGTCGATTCAGAAAGCAAAATATTAATTTTTGTGTTAATTCAAATTAAAAATAGTTTATTTTTTCAACAAGCAGTTTTAATTGTTATTATAAAAATACTAAAAATGCATAGAATTACTTAGCAAAAATCCCAACTAATACTGTTCTAATCCACTTACTGAGTCTAACAGTAGTTTACCTTTCAGTCTTGGGATAATTAGAGACAGCAGTATCACTGCAGACTGATCCCCCATAAATGGATCTGCTAGTGCAAGGATAGCAGTTCAAACTGAAATGGCACCATACTAAGCACTCATTTGATGGTATGACCATGTTAGACCCCAGGTTTTCAATCACATGTAGCCAAGGCCAAGCTTTTAAAAGATAGTCTTTGATTTCAGACTTGATCTTGTAACACTTTGTTAGCATGCCCATTATCTTGTGCCAGTACAGCAATCATTACATTTTTGCCATTAACTGATAATCAGTCCAATTTGGCCACAAGAACTCTCTTGAATAACAAGTTCAATTTACTTGTAATGGAGACAGTGGAAAGTCCAAGACAGGTGTCAGCATACAACGAAACTGACACATTTCAAAGGGCTTCATGAATCACTTTTCTCCTTCAAAGAAAGAAGAATAAAGGCCTGAACAATGCTGCAACCAAGCACTTACTTCCATCAGGATAGTCTCCATCAGGACCCGTTCCTTCAGTTGGAGTGTCATGCTTCGTTCGTATCCACAATCCCTGGTTGGCATTGCAAGGTTGGGTCCAGTCACAAAATGGTCTTGAGTTGTTGTTAAAGTCACATCTGGTGAGGTAAGCTGAAATACAGCACATTAAAATAAGGAAGAGAAGCTAGTGTTTTCAAAATCTGCATTGGATGTGAACAGCACAAATTACACATGGTTACCTGTTTCAGGATCCCATGTTCTCAAGACATTAGATGGTCTTTGCTTGATCCTGCCAAGAAAAACAACACAGTGAAGCCCTTGTGAGACTCACTCAAAAAATAAGAAAGAATGTTGGGACGTCAACATATGTCTTTGACTAACGGAATAGACCCAGGGTTTCATCCATGTCTGACTCTTTCTCTTCCCATATGTACTTCTTCACAATAAAGACCTGAGAGTGAGTCAAATGTGGGATATGTTCACTTCATCTAGAGTGGAAGGATCCTCTGCTCTGTATCCCACTGCACTGAAAGGAAACCAGCTCTTCAAGGTGCAAGGAGCTATGCAAGGGATGGATGGATGCAGCTTAGCTCAGTCAATACTAGTATAATAGCAAAGACTTGCTATTAACTTGCTCATGGCATTGTCATCTCCACTATTGCAAAGCAAAGTGTCCAAATGCCAGCGAACTAGTGTACCATGTAACTGTTATTTGTTGGAAGGTTGTCTATTTCCTTTAACCCCTGCAAATCTCTCATGACACAAAGCTGTCATCTCATTTAGCTCTTCTAATTTAACTTGAAAATACTGCAGAACAAAAGCAATTACAAATGTATAGTCCTTGTCATGCTACAATGTCCTATAGAGATGAGTTGACACAAGACCAAAATCCCACCACAGATTGCTACATAAGTGTCTCTGCTCTTTGCGTGTTTTGCATAGGCAAGGGATTTCCAGGACTGCAAAGCAAAAATAGTAGTAGTTCTTGACATACTCTGATGGTGGTCCACAGTTTCAGGAGGGAGCATTCAGTTCCAACCTCTATGGTGCCCCTTCCTTAATTACCCGTATCATACTTGACACAGTATAGAGAATTTGTCCTTAAATGGATGCACTGCAGTGAATGTCCCCACTGCCACTCCAAACCTGAGCAATGACATTCAGAGAAACTAAGGACATTAGGAGCAAATATCACACAATTAATTAATCAATGAAATGCAGCAAGCAACTGGAAAACAGACTGAGTTAAGGCTAAGGAGGAAAGAGTGTATGTGAAGACAGATACAGTAAGAAAATTTTCTTCACTGTTCCTTCCATAAGATTTTTTCTTCCATGAGAAAAGGAAAGCTGTGACATGTTGTCACTCAGTCTCTACTCAGTGCTATCGTTAAACTGCTACACACGAGGCAAGTCCTAAGGCAAAGCTTACTATACATATATTCAGAGTCAAAAGTGTTTTATAACTACTATCATTATTTTGCCAAGATCTCTCCTCTTCCGATGTGCCATTAGAAATCCATGTGTTAAGGGTTTCTCTCACAGGCAGGAGCCAGTGCAGAATCAGGCAACAACAAAATTTAATTATTTCTTATTTTTAAAAATGTCATAGTCCAACTGTACAACATTACACATTTAAAAAGTGAAGAAAGGATATTTATCATTAACAGCTATACTTCCTGAATTAAGCTATGTTCAGTACTGTGCTACTTACCCTGTGATATTCAGCACTGAAATACAGAATAAAATTAAAGTGTACTGTAAGTGCCAGAGGGTCCCCATGCTAGGAGACACAGTAAAGTCTTCTGTGTGGTACAGCTTGCATAGTAATCCACCAGCTGTACTCAGCAAGGACGAAATGAGGACAACCTACAGTGAAACAGAATATATTGACCAGAGGGTGGAGGTGATTATAAAAATCTGTCCAACCATGTATCAGGTATGTTCCCTGGGTTATCTACCTCGAGAAGAGAACATGAACCGAAAGCTCATATTCTGTGTCACTTACTTTGACACCCTGTGTTGTTTGCTAGAGAAATTGATTTGATTTTGGCATTTTTTGTTGCTGCTGGTGTATATTTTAAAAGTCTGCAATTTTTAAAGAGTTTTTTTTCACAATGATAGCAAGAAAACTCTCTTCATTTCAAAACTCCTTTCAAAACTAGCTTTCATTGCTAGTATAAGTGAGTTTTTGACTGAATTTTCTTCCTTTCTGAAATGAGGATTCAGCAGAGCAGATAACGAGCTTTCAATTTACTCACAACAGTCATGTTGTCATGGGCACAATTCATGAACTTGCTGAAATATTATTGCTACTGTATTGCCCCAGCTTAAAAATAAAAGATCATTTTCTGTGCTGCAATGAAGTCTCTGTTGGTTGCTGGTACAAAAAGTGCAGGTGGATCATTCCCACTGTCGCCTGGGCCTTTACTGCTCTGTTCTTTTGCAGCATTCCTTGCATTGGGGTCTGCAAGAAAATAGCTCAAAGTCAGCAAAATTCCCTACTTCACTTGGATATCATGAGTGATGAGACTCAAAGGAGTATCAGAAATTGTACAGTGTTTCCTTGCATTGCCTGGAACCCATGGCTCTTTTATATTTCTTTTTTTGTCTAAAAGGAGGATTTCTCTAGGAGCCGGGCTTTCTGAAGAAGTGGCCTCTTAGTTACAATCACTTTCCCTTTGTGGTGATATTCCAATTATTAAGGTCATTAAGGCTTTATAATTTAAGTCTGGAATTTCTTCAAGTCCCTTTTCTTCTGCTCAGCACAAAATATTTTCACTTGCCATTAGCAAGTAACTGAGGAGGCTGCTTACAGAAAAAAGAGAAATAAGGAAAGATCAAGGGAACCTAAGCAGAAACGCAAATACATTTCAAGTTAGAGGTTATCTGGTGTATTGACAATGGGCCTGAGGCTGCATTCTGGCACAAGCTCATGTCCCACACAAGCTGCTCCAAAGCCAGACGGTGGATGTTCTCTTGGTTCGCCATTGAAAATACTTTCCTAGGGAAATATGTTTATTTTTGGCCAATCAGTAAACAGGGAAGAGGACTTCTGTGATTTAGAGACAAAAGAGACTCATTCCTTGAACAAAACCATTTACCACACTTTTTCAGTTCAGTTGAGAAGAGTTCAGTGTGAGGGGCAGAATACAAGTGACCTTCAGATAAAAGTTGCATTGAGCACACTGCATTTTCAGCAGGGCTGCTGAGATGCTGGCCCAGCAATAATCTGTAATGGTAGTCTGGGCAATAGCTGTCCTTAACTGTAATGAGTAGGAAGAGGCCCTCCATGTATGTCTGTACTTTCCTTCTACAGACAATTTAGGGGTTCTTCATAAATCTGATGCTGCTCTGTATGATTCTGACAAGAAGATGTGAGTCCATCTTGGAAAGCAAGGAACCCTCTGGCAAATTGGTCCACCCAGATGATGCACTATCTTTCACCCCTCTGCGCCCATGGCAAATATGAGGCACTGCAGCACCATGATCATTCCTGTCAACAGAACATGGCATGCTCCCCAACTATGCTGCCTGACCTCTTCCATCACTTTGTCATTCCTGTTTAATGCCAGCTCAGATACCCTGTGAAAGGTGAACTGGAGTACTGATGAGGGCTTTTCACCAAGGGACAAATATGACTAACCTCTTTTACATATGGGAAGGATGACAAGGAAATGACTTGCCATTTGATTCTGGTGGGATGTGACAGTATCCTGCACTGACACACTAGAGGGATGGGATGCCATCCAGAGGGACCTGGACAAGCTTGAGAAGTGGGCCTGTGTGAACCTCATGAGGTTCAACAAGGCCAAGTGCAAGGTGCTGCACCTGGGTCAGGATAATCCTTGGTACCAATACAGGCTAGAGGATGATGGGATTGAGAGTAGCCCCGTGGAGAAGGACTTGTGGGTACTGGTGGATGAAGAGCTGGATGTCAGCCAGCAGTGTGTGCCTCCTACAAGGACAGGCTGAGAGAGCTGGGGTTGTTCAGCCTGGAGAAGAGAAGGCTCCAGAGAGACCTTCTTGCAGCCTTTCAGTACTTGAAGGGGGATTATAAGGAAGATGGGGACAATCTTTTTAGCTGGACTTGCTGCAGCAGGACAAGCGGTGATGGTTTTAAACTAAAAGAGGGGAGATTTAGGTTAGATATAAGGAAGGCATTTTTTACAATGAGGGTGATGAAACACTGGAACAGGTTGCCCAGAGAGGTGGTAGATGCCCCATCCCTGAAAACATTCAGGTCAGGTTGGATGGGGATCTGATCTAGTTGAAGATGTCTCTGCTCACTGCAGGGAGGTTGGACTAGATGACCTTTAAAGGTCCCTTCCAAACCATTCTATGATTCCTGACAGTCAAACTGATCAACCTGCAGGCCTACTATTTCTCTTCATCTGCATACTTTATATCTCTGAAAGGCACCTGGGAGATACTGCCATGTGTCTAAAAATACTGGTCTGGACTGCACAGCAGCCTGAGGAGGAAGAACAGCAGTTCTTCTTTTCTAATACAATGAAGCTAAAATTCTTTCCAAGGGAGAGTATTTGCAGACAATCTTACAAACAAGTTATGTTTCACTTCTGCCTTAAACCAAGGATGCAAGTGATGCACACCCAGCAGCTAATCTCTGTGACTGGCTTCCTAGTACTCTGTACTGCTGTGATTCTTTTTGAAACCAGATACCAGATTTCACCCTCTCTGCAGCCAGCATTAGAAATTCTCCTCACTTGCTGCCTGTTGATAAGGCACAGTGGGGCTACTCATGGGAACTAATTGCCTTTAGGTGACACAAACAGATTTCCCACAAAAAATCTGCAGAAGATGCCAACAGTAGAGCTTGACAATGAACAGCAACATCCTCAAAAGGACAGAGATAATACTGCATACAACTTCATTTCTGGCTGGTAGTCAGAAAGGGGCTCTTAAAGAGACTCTATTTCTGCAGCATGAGGTTATGTTTCCCAGGAGAGAGAATCAGCCTGATACCTGGGCAAAGGGACAGCACAATGAAGATACAAGCAAAAAAAATATATCCTAAGAAAGACAAATCAAACAGTAAAAGAAGCAAACTCAGCAGCTCACCCTTCTAGTGAGTGCTGTCTAGTGCAGCTTTTGCTGCACCATTATTCTAGCATATGTAATTGTCTTCAAGCATCTAAATCTGGTTACTCCATTTTCTTGAAGCCAAGTGTTCCCTGATGAATAGCAATTGTACTTCACCATGTTGCTAATGCTCAGTCTGCGGTGTTGTAATCAGTAGAAATTTAGGGAGCTTGGCAAGCTTAAAGAATGGAGAAAATTATATAAAACCTTTTTCTCCTAAACCATAGGTCTGCAGCTAGTTGAACATCACAGTGACACTACAGGAGACTGCTACATTGCTACCTAACACAAAGCAGAGGGTCACTGGCTGATCTGAGATGCTAATGTCTTGTTGACATGCATTTGCAGCACGTGTATATCCCAGGGCCTATTCTGTCTGAGGCTATATCTAGAAGAAACTTTAACTGGATTAACTAAATGGCTGCTCTTACATCACAGAATCACAGAATGATAGAGGCTGAAAGGGACCTCTGGAACGGCATCATTTTGTGCACATTCTCTTAATCCGGAATACATCAGGTTCAGTGAGCTTGCACATAAAAACTAAGCATCTTTATCTCATTTTCAGATAATATGAATGTATCTCAATGAGCTTTGCAAAGATTTAACTGCATGGGGGGGTCTGCATCCTTTTTAGTTAAATTGATACCATTTGTATGAGTAAAAAGATCCCTCAGTTGTTTCTATTCAGATAATAATTAGGTTCATCCTGTGTCCTAACAAATGACCAAGTCAGCTTTTGCAGCATGTAATACCACTGTCACTGGCTCTGGAACTCCCAGTGCCCTCTGGGCTCCATTCTGCCTTTACTGACGTCGTAGATGAGAAGGCACTGCCAGCTCTCTCGTTCCATCAGGAATTTTTAAGGCTCTGGTAAGCCTTCATTAAGGAGTTATGACACACACAATCAGCACCTATAAATCCATAATAAGATAAATTTAGATTATACAGAAGTGCAACTAATCCCACCTTTGCTCTGTTGAGTAACATGTTTTGATAGGCTGAGGAGGAAGTACACACAAAAAAATCTCAGTTGCTAGAAAATAAATGGATGTTTCTTTGATGAGTAAAGTGTACTTGTGTTCTGTTGAGCACAAGCTGAGGTTGTTTTTCTAACTGCTGGCTCTCCAAACTGAACCTTCAATTTGAAATTCAAGCTGTCTTTTTTCTGGTCTGAGAGCTTTAATGATTTTGAAAACGGAATGTAGCATTCTTATTAGCATGCAGGTGCCAGATTAAAATTTCATTCTCTTTCTTATGTTTTGAATAGTGCAGAGATAACAGAAATAAAAAGACAGCAGCTTTTCAGTCAGTATTCTCAGTTGTCAATTGCCAATGGACATAATTCCTGCATGCAAATAGTGCTCTTACACTGTGACCTAAAAGGAAAGCATTTTGATGGTAACATTCATGAGTTTATTAGGTGCTTACAAATGTGTGCTATGTGAATAATGTATTACTAAAATTGTAACTATTAAGGTCTTTCTTATCTTTGAGATGAAATACATCACAATGTATTTCATTTCCAGTATACTAAGATAAAGAACATAACACTCCTCTCAATTAATGCAGTAAAGAGTTTTTGCTGGCTTTCCAATAGATATTTGAATAAACAAAAGACCACCATAGGTAAAACTACTTTCTTAACTTTGGGGTGCTACATTTGCAATCATGACATTGGTAAATCAGTTCATAAAAGCTTTTACCAAGTCTGTCTACTAAAAATAGATGAGATATAAAAGACAACTTTGAATATGTATTTTGGGAGCAGATCTTTGGCAAGAGGAAACTGCTGATACTGATCACTTTAACTGCCTTCTTTATATAGGGTTGATTTTTTTTATTAGTTGATAATCTAATCAACTGTGTCTGGCTCACTGCAGTTCAGCAATTTCATATCTGCACCTTGATGTATTTTACACTTATTGGCTTGGATCTACAATACAAAACAAACCTGTGGTATGCACAGACTATCCTCTAACAGTAATTTCTTTCAGAGGCAGAGTGGTGCTTTTTATTTCCGTCAATGGGTTTGTAAAACCAAGCTACCTACAGAGATAAAGAACTTAGACTACTGCAAGCTCTGAGTCTGCTCTTGCACTGTTTCAATTCTAATGGTCTGCTGTAAAAGTTGGTGGTGCTGGTCCTAGCTCATTCTTGTGTAAACAAATGGGACTTCTAGCTCATTCTCTAGAACATAACTGCGATTACAGATGCAGCTGTGCCTAAAACTAGAAATTTCAGGCTTGGCTTAAAGAATGCTGAAGCTTGTTTAAATCTTCAGCTCACAGTTGTGCACTCCTTTGATGCTAATGAAGCTTGCATTGTCCCTCCTGTCCTCAGCATTCTGACATTAGCAAGCCTTTCACTCGCTTGAACCTCATTTTAAACAGCTGTTTGTGCCCGGTTGATTTTTTGTACAGATCCCAAATAAATTGGCACAGTTCTTTGCCTTCCAACCCGATTCCTCATGTCCTGAGTGATCCTGCAAACTTCTTACCTCTTCCTGGTCATTTCAGGAAGGGTGGCTTCTCCCATCTATTACCTTCTGTCCTAAGGTATGGTCACTTCTTACAGCAAGAGAGCCATCGGGATATCCAGTGGCTGCTGCAATTAATCTATTAAACCTTGTTATTACAGTTGCTTCACAGAAGTTCTCGTACAATTTCCTTTTTATGTAAATATATTAAGATGTACAATTATAAATGAATTAAAAATGAAGAAACTCATCAACATCTATTCATATTGCCTTTTCTGATCTAAATCCTACACTTCCCACGAGTACTGGAGCTATGCACTGCTCTCCATTATCTAGATCACAGACACTTCCCTGCCCAGTCTACAGGAAAACTCACTGAGATGTGACGGAGCTAAAAAAAGTCTCAGCCTAGCAGCTCCTGCCACTTTTACAAGCAGAGAGAGACAAGAAAGTTAACCTGGTGTTCAGTCTGTTCCCAGATCACAAACTAAACACACCCCAGACCATAGCAAAGTATGACACTTGTGAAGTGCACTGCTAATTGTACTTTGTTCTATAACGCCTACATCTGAAATGACCCTGTGCAGTGGTACAGCTTAGAGGTTGACCTGCTGGAAGGCAGCTCTACAGAGAAGGACTTTGGAGTCCTGGTGGACAATAAGTTAACCAAGAGACAGCAATGTGTCCTTATGGCCAAGAACACCAGAAGTGTCCTGGGGTGCATAAAGAAAAGTGTGACCAGCAGATCAAAGGAGTTTCTCCTCCCTCTCTATTCTGCCCTAGTGAGGCCACATCTGGAGTAGTGTGTCCAGTTCTGAGCTCCCCAGGTCAAGAGAGAGAGTTAACTACTGGAGATAGCCCAACAGATAATTAAGGGAACATCTCTCTTATGAGGAAAGGCTGAGAGACCTGGATCTGTTCAGCCTGGAGAAGAGAAAGCTGAGAGGGGATCTGATCAATGTTTATAAATATCTGAAAGGTGAGTGTCAAAAGGGTGGGGCCAGCTTCTTTTCAGTGGTGCCCAGTGATGGGACAAGGGGCAATGGACACAGTAAGCTCCACCTCAACATAACAAAAAACTTCTTTACCGTGAGGGTGATGAAGCACCAGGACAGGCTGCCCAGAGAGGTTGTGGAGTCTCCTTCTCTGGAGACTTTCAAAGCTGCCTGGACATGTTGCTGTGTAACCTGCCCTAGGTGAACCTGCTTTGGCATGGAGGTTGGACTAGATGATCTCCAGAGATCCCTTCCGACCCCTACCATCCTGTGATACTATGTAATTCTGTAAACAGAAATGGAGATCACTTGTGTCATTGACGGGTTCAGAGTAAGTGATTAGCATTCTGATGTTTGCTTTGGAGTGAACTGTATTTTTTAAAAAGTACATGAGTTTTGAGCTATGCAGGAAAATGAGGCTGATATCTCAGGACATAAGCAGGGCTCCTTATCAGGAAAGCACTTAGGATGCTAGATGACATCTGGGTGTGTTTGCGTACTTATATATACATAAAAATCTGTGTGAACAAAGTTTAGGACATACAGCTGGCCATAGAAGGTGATTTTTTTCTTAGTCTGTGGCTGATTTCCTTTGCCAGAAAACAAAGACAATTGCATAGTATTTTCTATCAGACTGAGTCCTCTCAAAATTTGACATTGTAGAATCATAACTGTGATCAAGCTAAAATGTTTTGCTTTGAGTTATGCTGGTCAAAATTCAAGCTTTCCACATTTCAGACCTCCAAGCTTCCCTGTTTGGCACTGAATCTTTAAAATCATGGATAATAAAAGCCAAACACACACAGATAAAAGATTAAGTATACCAACTACCACGATGCTATAAAGTGAGATGCATATCAATTGCTTTTATGATCTAAATTAAGAAATCATCCTTCAACCTTTAAATGTAATATAATCTGTTGAGAAAGAGTGCCCACAGCAGTGGATTTGGACCCAAGAGGAAAGCCTCTGCATATGTTATTTTAGAGTTTAGTAGGTAGAAGGGGGTGGCAATGTAGCCTCTCACTGCTGAAAGAAAGAACAGGAGTGGAGGATGTGACCCAGGAAACAAGCACTAAGCCTAGAAAGCAAATACTTCTTGGGAAGCCAAAGCTATTGCCAGCCAAGTCAGTGACGTATTAGATATCCAGTTCTTGCTGAGAATCACTGATTTGTGTTATACTGATAAGAGTAAGGAAATGGGTGGCTATTAACGTGATTCAGAAAGATAAAATATATTGCTATTATACTAAAATAATGCATGATCCCAAAAATCTAGAAGCTTTACAGATATAAGCAACTTTTGCGTACTTAACAATGCAGAACTGGAAAACACGTGCAGTAGATCTCTGCAGCGATGCCTTATTGAGAACAGCTGTATATGCT
This sequence comes from Eurystomus gularis, assembly GCA_013400335.1. Classification (NCBI taxonomy): domain Eukaryota; kingdom Metazoa; phylum Chordata; class Aves; order Coraciiformes; family Coraciidae; genus Eurystomus; species Eurystomus gularis. The sequence continues at coordinate 20,592 of VZZY01005640.1, forward strand.
ACATACAATCTTCCTTCTTCCCTCTTTTCTTGTGCATAGGGAAATGGAACAATAATACTATATTTTCCAAATCAGATCGGTAATATCAGAATATTTTACCTTTATTTCAGGATAGTATGCCCATGTGCATTGTATGAGTAAAACTATGACAATGTTTTGATTCATCTGGAATTATATCAGCCAATATTCCTCAGCTGGACAGGCCCATGGCAAGGCATACAAATTGCAGAATTGTACAATCAGTAAAGGAGGAAGGGAGCTCTGAAAGTCAGTTGGTTCACACCCTGCTTAAAGGCTAAGGGGTTGGACTCAATGATCTCTAGAGGTTCCTTCCAACCCCTAATATTCTATGATTCTAAGTATCTCCAAAATTTTGTTAAGTTGGTCCAATTGTGATGGAAATACCATGACCTGTCTGGGTCCTTCACCAATTCCTCTGTTTGTGTACCTCCATTGTGAAGACTTTAAAATATAATAAGTAATAAATACCCATGACAGAATGAGCTTCTCTTCACACCTGCATTCAAGAGTGTATGTGGAAGTGCCTGTAAATGTGCCTTAACCAGGAATAACACAATACAGAGCAGACAGATCTTTCTCTGATAGCCAAACCAGAAGAGAGAGATCATATGATTTACCTAGATAGTGCATAGCACATCTATGCCATGAGCAGGACTTAAAACTAGGTGTTGAGAATTCACATTAGACTTGAGAAATAATCTTGTGATGGCTTAATAATCACAAAGCCCACATCTCTGCTTTTTCTTCACTGCCCTGAGAGCTCTGAGCCTCCAGGTCACCATCAGGTTACGTTCTTAGGTTTTCAAAGAAGCGGAATGCTTCTCTCACTTGTTTATTTTTAAGGAAAACACCACTTCTCAGTCAGAAGTATGCACTTAACTCCACAAGTTTAGGTTTATGCAAACAATTTCTTAAGACTAAGATGAAAATGGGAGAATTAGCAATGATAGAGAAACATGTAAGTAAAGTTAGAAAACAGAAGTAGAGGCATTTCTCTTCACGCTGTTAATGTTTTAAGTATAAGGCTTGCAAGAAGGGCAAACCTGTAAATCTGCCCATAATTTTAAATAAGCCTTTTAGAGATCAAACACGTAGCACCCCCAAGTCCTGGCAATTCTCTTTATTCTAGGCTTGCTATACAAGGAGTATAGCAGACGATAATCTGTGAGAAAAGCTTTATGAAAAAAAAACCGAAATAAAATTAAGTATACTAATCAGTTAAGATTTTACTACAGAAAATAGCTTTCATTTTATCCCACAGCTCTTCTATTGCCTTGTGTTAACCTGTAAATCCAGAAGAGGAATGAAAGGAAGAAAATAATACAATAATATACTTAGAAAAATCTTTTAAACAACCATAGGCTGTAAAACATTGCTCTAGGCTCCCTTTGCATGCAGCCTGCTAGGAACAGGTTTGTAGACTGCTGTGCTCAAAGAACCAGGTGCAATAAATTACTCTAGTTGCATTCACTCAGTGAAGCCACATGGGTTTGCTCCTTTTTTCTGAATTTTTTTCCCCAGGGTCAGGTTTCAGAGCTGCTAGTTTGTTCCCATTTCCCAGGGTGGAACAGTATGAGACGATAGAGCTTGCCAGAGGTCACTGAGTGAAAAGAAAACCTGGCCTTCCCTTTATCTCAAACATCTGTTCTGTGGAGTGAGCTCTTGTACCTTGGTCTCCCACATCCCACGTGAGTCAGCCCATCTTTCTGGCCCAGGGTGTATTTAATTTTTCACAGAAAAGGAGCAGGTCCAAACAAGAAGAATGTGAGTGAAATTACCTGGTTAGCTCAGGAACTAGAGCACTCACCTGATTTGTAGAACGCCAAAGTTTCACCAAAGTGAAACAGTGGCAGAGATGGAGGCTACGGGTACATAAGCAGATGAGCAGTCCTTCAAATATGAAGGTGGTCAAATTGCATTGTGTCAGCCATCTAGGAAAAAAACTGTGCATTGGAAAGTGCAGTGAAGAGTGAGGCTTCTCCCTTGAAGGCAAGTAGCTGAGAAGCTATTTGTGTGAAGTAGCTTCCCCTGGCTTTTGTAAATATAAATATGGTTCTGGTGAGAGGAGGGGCCTACGAGAAAGCTGGAGAGGGACTTTATACAAGGGCTTGTAGTGATAGGATGAGGGGTAATGGCTTTAAACTGGGGAAGTGGAGATTTCGATTAGATGTAAGGAAGAAGTTCTTCACTCTGAGGGTGGTGAGTCACTGGCATAGGTTGTCCAGGGGGATTGTGAATGCTCCACCCCTGGAAGTGTTCAAGACCAGGCTGGATGGGCCCTTGAGCAACCTGGTCTAGTGGGAAGTATTCCTGCTCATGGCAGGGGGGTTAGAACTAGATGATCTTTAAGGTCTCTTCCAACCCAAACCATTTTATGATTCCATGATGGCCCTCTTTTGGGAGTTCCCATGGTAAACCCCTGGGACAGCTGTCCCCTTGTAAGGACACTCCTCTCTGCCTGTCAGTGGGCTGAGATGCACACCAGATATGAGGATGACAGAAGCTGGTGGTAAGTAGAGAGTTAAGTTTTAGTACTTAAGACCTGAACTAAAAAGCAAGACAATCTGTGTTGAACATAATGTCAGGGCATTGAGTGCCCTAAGAGATCTTACCAGCCCTGCCCGGCCTCACCTGGGGCCTCCACCCACGGGCCCAGCAGCCCCATTTCAGCCACAGCCCTGCCTTGCCCTGCCCTGCCAGGCCAGGCCACAGGCCCTGCCAGCTGGCCTGGCTGGCCCCACAGCCCCGTCCATCCCCTGTGTCTGGCCCTCCCCTCCCTGACCCATATGTAGGCTCACAGCTCAGCCTGGGGGGTCAGGAGCTGGTCAGAGCTGGTTCCAGCTGGCTCAGGAGCTGGTGCATGAGGGGCTGGAGCTGCAGCCAGTTGATGGGGCTAGTGTTGTGGTTTCTGATGTCTGGTTTTATTTTGATCTGTGGGGAAGTCATCTACTGAGGAAGCACCATGGTGGTGATTTCTTCCTTGATTCCAAACTCCATCTTCACCACACCTGGTGTTTAGAAGTGAGCTTTGATGGCCACCATGAGAGCACGGCCCAGCATGCAGCTGGCTGGAGTCCAGTATCTGCTCCTGTTTGTGGACCCACTGAATTAGCTCTTCTTCACAAGCCACTTCATCTTGATGTTTGTGCAAAGTTGTCAACTGCTTTGATATCGGCGGACAAAATGAGTAAAATGAGGATAGAATTATTGTTTTGGTTACCCTCCTAGATTTTAATGTTGGTATTAGGTTTGCATAGGCCTGAAAAGCTTGGGTAGTTTTCAAAGGTTAAGTCAAACGGCCAGCTATCGTGACCTTGGCCTTTGGATTAATTTCCAGAGACTGGGTAAGACTGGGTCCAATCTTTTGCTTTTCAGACCCAGTTCAATGAAACATTTAAGAACATCTTCTGACAGGCCCGTGCTTTGCCCTGTTGATCTCAGTGAGCCTAGCCAAGGCCTCAAGTGCTTTTGATCTTTCTTGGACATTTGGCAGACTCCAGCTTCTGGAATGCTATGAAACTGAGCATAAACCTCCTTCATGTTTGGCAAACATTTTTGTTTCGACAGTTGAACATATCTTTAGGTACAGTTCTCTCTTCTTTTTCCCCCAAACTTTGGGGCTGAATTTCACAAATAACTTTCCCTCTTTAATAGGCTGAAGCAAAATCTATGGAGACAAGCAACCTGGCATCAAAACTATGGACAGTAACAGAGGAAAGACAGTAAGTTCTCTGGTCTATTTGTTTGATGCTATTCCTGCTTATTTTTGTCACCTGTGCCATCTCCAGACACCGAGGAGGCTGCCTAGGATGAAAGAAGGGTAAGAGCATGGGGAGGGGACAGTTAGGGGCAGTCTGCACTAATGCCTGGGTAATCCCAGTGCTGCAGGTGATGGCCACTGTCAAACTGTGCTATGGTCCTTTAACGAAAGACTTGCTGATGCCTTAGGCTGTAGAAGATGTGTCTATGGATGTTTTCAAAGAGATGCCCTGCTTCTGTAGGTCTGTCATCTAATATTTGTTTACATGATCATTCATACACTGTGAATACCTGGATAAACATTGTGAATATAGATACTTTTACATGATCCCTACCTGGCAGCCAGTAGAGTCTGAAGTAAATGCAGTCCTCTAGCAAAGCCACATTCTATGTGCTATGCAAAATGTTTTGGTGCAAACAAGTTTTAATTCTTGAGAAGTTCCTTTCCCAGCTCTACTATTTCCTAAACCCCAGAGGGTAACTATACACAGGGGATTATCACAGTCTGGGTGTGTAGTTTAGGCTCGGTTCTTGGGCGTGTGCTGGTTAAGTATTCTGAGCAATGATGTGGAAGAAACCACCAAATCATGACTAATTAAGTGTGCAGGTGACACAGATTTATGGATATATTAGATAAGGAAGCCTATAGAACAGTGGTGCAGAGATCAATAGTGCTTGTAATATGCATGCACATTCGCTTAAGGCAAATATACAGTTGTACTTCCTTTACCAAAATACAGGCTATACTTAAAGGAAGGCGACAGGGCAAAAGAAGTTTTCCAAAAAAAAGGGTGTTTACCATGTGCAATCAGCAGAATTCAATATCATAAACAGAATGGCTGATCTGATTTGGGGTAGGGGGAATGCTGAGTGAGCTATGGGAGCTATAGTCAACTAAGCATTTTTGCTCATTTGGAGTATGCTATTTTAGACTGGGGTCAAAGGTTCAAGAAACCTGCTGAAAATATTGCAATGATATGGAAGAGAAAAGGTAGAAGAAGCTTAGAATATTGAAAAAAAATATTGTTGGATAAATAATATGCAAAAATGCACTTAAATGTCATAATGCCTACAGAGAATGAGGCCAAAGTAAAGAAAGTAGAAAAGGTGGTTTTAAATTCTGTCATTATGAAATTAATGAGTCTTGGATTCTATGAATTGTATGAAGGTGTGAGGTTTCTTTTGTTTGTTTTTTTTTAACACAGTTCTGCATGTGGTGGCATAATTTTCTTTTATGTCATAACTTCTTCTCTTGATAGAGCATGCAAAGAAGAGAAGTACTTCCTCAGGTCTGTAAGTTACCAGTGAAGTAGGACTCTCTCAGTTCTGCTGCCTCATGGCATCACCAGTGGCTTTTGTTAGTTCCTCACACTTTGGCTGGTTTTGCACATGATCTATTTGCTTTGGCATTGCTTTTGCTGCTACTTTCTGGAGCAGAGCACAGTCAGAGCACAGCACCTTCTCCCACCTTCTGTGTGCCTGAGCCATCCTGCCCTTCCCTTCACTCTGCTCCAGGCTGCTTCTTTCTGTCCTCTTACCAGTTCTAGACTCTTCTCTCAGATCTGACCTCACTTCCTGGACTTCTACCCCCACATGCATTTTTCTTGCTCTCTCCCCAGGATCTGTCTACCTCACCTGGTTCTGTCTTTGCAGTTTCTCCACCAGTGTATTTCCAACTTCTGCTGCTCGCAACTGGATTTTCTCTCCTATTGCCACACTGATCTCTGTTCCAATATGCCTTTTTCAAGCAGCTCTAAGGCCAGACCTGAACTGGATGCTGTCATTTTACCTGCCTGTGCCCAGTGGTAGCAACTTGACAGTGAAGAGGAAGTAGGATCACAGATCTGATTCTTCATGATTTACCTGTTCGATCCCTAACAACACTTTGGTGCTGGGTAAATGAGGCTTTGGTCACATACAGTTGGCCTGCATCTACGATAGGAAATTCAGTTACAGGGATCTGGCCAAACTGTTTTCTGTCCAAAAGTTTGATTCTTTGTAAAGCTAAATAGGCATGGTGTTAAAAAACACGGTTTTGATAAACTCACTTCCCTCCAAGCAAATTATAAGCCCCACCCCTTTTTTTTTTAAGGGAGGAAGTACTAGCCTTTAGTGAGGAAAAGGTCACTAGACTTTTAAAATACAGACTAAGTAGAATTTTTGTCTTGTTTGGGGGGAGTTTATTTTAAACGAGCAGTGTTCTGCTTGGAGTACTCCAGGAAAACCAATCCTACACAAAAAGCCCCAAACTGTTCAATTTGTCTATATCATTAGTAACTGAAGACAGGAGCAGAGTTCTACTTTTAATTGCTCGAATTCTCAAAAGTATGTAGTTATTCTGACTGCCTCAGTTTCAAGACATTCAAAGGCTAACTTCCTGAAGGCCTCTGAAAACCAAGCTTCTTCAGGGTGATTTTAAGCAGGGCAGGAGAAATGAAGTGTCCTGATCACCTGACACTTAAAAGGATGGCTTTCAATTCCTACCAGGTATCTGTTGGTCTTTTAAGCAGCCTTTGACTAGGAACCACAAAACAGTACCTTTTAAATATTTTGCCAAGGATATTTTAACTCTTCCCCGTTAGGTAACACAATCTCTGGTACTTTGAAGGCACTGAAAGATCCAAACTATTGTAACAGAAGTCTCAGCTCTGGAAGCTGTACATAATCTCATTTTTTGTAATGTCTCCTGTGAGGCAGGGCAACTTCCACTATGGGTTGAACCAGTGGTAGCTGAAAATCTCTGCATTGTGTTGCATTGTGTAGACACGTCCTGAGTCATGTTCTTTAATTGCCTCAGATTACAGCTGCAGAAAGTACAAAGATGAAAGGAATCCTCCACAGTAGCATGACTATCTTAAATGGTGCCCTTTGACAGTGCGTGCCTGAGAGCATGGTGTAAATGAAAGCTTAGGAGTTGTCTGGTTCTCAAGTTGATGGAGCAGAGTAGGGTCTGAATAAGGATCCTATAGTCAGTCAAACTTGAAAGCGATGGACAGTGCACTTTAGGCAGCTGAAAATATTTTTCAACATTCCCAGGTATTTCAGGGTAGGGCCCTTAGCATGGGAACATCCCAGACCATTATCCCTTCCTGAAACCTGTGAGTAAAAACTAGTCTCCATATGGAAAAGACATACTCTGAAGTATATATGGATGAAAGGTGGTGTATAAAAGATTCTTTAGGAATGTAAAAGGAATCTATAAAAGACCATCTAAGAAATTTCCTCAAATTTCTGAAAGGGTTTTAAACTTTGAGGGAAATTTTTCTTCAAGGTTGTTTCTTCATCTCTTTATATCAGGATTCTTTGAGCGACTTACGTGGTGATGGATGACGCTGAACAATGAAATCTATTTATCTAATATTATTGCAGTGATTGCTAAGGAAGCACCACAGTTTTATTGCCCAGCTATTGGCAGCAGGAAGCTCCTTCAGACTAAAAGAAGTTGACAGTGAAGTGATTGCAACTAGGTATTGCCTTCTGTCAGCTCTTCAGCTTTGAAATACATGCACCTTTACTGGAGGCCAAGTTGAAAGTTTACCCTTAGTTAAATACTGGACAGAAGACCCAGGATTAGTTAAATCCTGGTTCTTACAGCCTATGCACATAGTGGTGGGTGGATGTTCCTGTGTACATCCAGATGTTGACTTCACCATGCTAACTCTAATGCAAAGAAATTCAAAGAAACTGGGGGGTGGAGAGCCAGACTGGCTGTGTAATCACCAATAGCAGCCTGGAGGCAATCTATCCATACTCGCAGAGCACAAATCTGGTAAGTCAGGACGAGACATGTGCTAACTCAAGGCAATGTTGTAGGGTGCTGCCCTTGACTGTCCAAATGGTGATTTTTAGCAACACCAAGTACTGGTTCAGGGCCCTGAGCAGCACTGTACAGTTTGGAGGTACACTTACTCCATTGTCTGTCTAGAGCAAAAATCCTTTCAAATTCATCTGTTAGGACTGCAAGGTCTCTCAGGTACTGCCCATTTGTCAAAGTCCTTCTGTACTACACCTTTCCTGACGTGATGCCTGATCTCAGCAGAGACACACAGTCTGTGAATGGCAATAAAGCCTTGTCTGATGAATGTAATTTTGCTGCAGACTGTCATGACTCTATAAAATGCACTGGTTTCCCATTTGCCAGTGGTTTACTCACTGACTTTGACCTAAGAAACCTTTAGGACCTGATCCATTCTGCCTTACAGAGCCCCCCTCTGCCAATGTGTCATCACAGCAGAGATCAAGCAGGGTGTCTCCACTAAATCTGCCCATTGAGGAACCAAATGAATTACTGGGAGCCCTGCCTTTGACCATCAAATCTTCCCTCAGTCCAACAAGACTGTGTAGATTGGCAGGACAATGAACATGAATTATGTTTTGGGTGAGGCTTCTGTTTGAGGGTGGGGAAGAGCACAGGTCATTGGGTGTAAAGACTTTATTTTTGTAACCAAATAAATGTTAATATACAAGTTGTGTTTATCTTGTTCCATGAACATGAAAATATTTGACCCACAAGATGACTCCACAAACAAAGTTTTACTGCCTATCAAGAAATGATGCCAAAGGGAAAGAGGAGATGACAAAACTCATTGCCTAAAGATGAGGAAGGTACTTCCTCATTCCACAGATTCTGGAGATGACCCGAACCAGAAAGCGGGAATGCACAGCAGAAAGAGCAGCTCTTTCCTAAAGGAAGTGATGCCAGATGAGGCAGGCAGGAGCTGGTTGCTACTGTGAGGCAGAGAGCTGCAGCTCTGGTATGGGTGTATTTCCATTCTGATAGCATGTGCAATGAGGCAGCTCTTGGCCACCTGTCTCTTTGCTGTAAGGATTCCTCGTGGCAGTTTCCGAGAGAATTCTGCTATCTATTCAAAAACTACAAACCTTGCCATATGGCTGCTGTACAATAAATCAAGGCACATATCGATGTTATTTCTCTTGTCTGATGCTCATCACCTCACAGCAGTTTTGCTTTTGCTTCATCTATGACATTACAAAAAGATCTTAAAGCCTTACATCTTTGGGCTTCATTAAGTTGGTCTCTGTTCAGACAGACTGGACAGAAGATGCATGCTAAACAAATCAGAAGGAATGCCTGAGTGCACCCAGCTGAAACAGATTTGTTTTCAAAGTATAAAACAGGTTTTTTATCCCTCCTGGCACATACATTTCAAAAGTGTTATACTGCAGGAACTCTTATTCTTTGTAGCAGTGGTTGAAGGATTAAGGGCTACTTGGTAGAATGTATTTTTCTCTCAAAGATACTTGCAATCACAAGAAGGTGCTGGCTGTAAAAGCCTTTGGCAGAGGATGCACATATGTAGTCAGGAAATATTCTGTCTCTTGGAACCTCAGTGAGAGACACCAGCTTTCTCAAGTAACCTCTGTTCTACAGCCTTCCAATTAATGACTCTTACCTAATAATGAAATAGCAAAAGCAAGCCAGTATTGAAATATGGCATGTGACCATTCCAACATCAGCCGGGCCAGCTGATGCTGCAGTACAGATGTGCGATGGGGGATAGCTTCTTCTGTATCACTGTGGAGGATAAAAGGCCAGAGGGGATTAATTCACTCACAGCAGAGAAGTGGGCATGCACAGCACCAGCAATCTCCTCTGCATTAGTAGGTGAAGTCTCATAGTAACAACGATGTGAAAGCATGAACGCAGCCCACTTCCAACTAGAGTGTGGTCTCCCCACATCCCCTGACTGGCCCAATGGGAATCCCTCTTGAAAATGCTGACAGAAGGATGGTAAAAGAAAGGAGTACCAACTGTTGACAGTCTGTAGCAGGCCGGCACAGTTTCCAACAGCTCAAACCTGCATGAATGCTCAGGGACCACTTGTGGGAGACTGTTCACCAGATACAGGTAGCCATCATTTCTATTTGCCTCAGACTGCAACAAAGCACATTCGTTCTTCTGAAAAGCCTGTTGCTATTTCTCCTTCTGCTTTTAGACAAATAAAAGATTTTTCCTTTCCACTGGAGCTCATTTATCCAAGCTGCTTTTAATGGTCTTGTGCAGACTTTTTGCCTTCACTATCCATTATTTTAATTTTAGAAGGACTGGGGAAGTCTTTTCCTCAGGACTTCCAGTAGCAATCAAATCACTGATCTTGCTCTGTTGCACCAGGAGATGGTTGTGTGCAATTCCCGCTGACTGGGCTGGAGGGCAATCAGCAGGGTCTGTGGGACTGACGTGAGAAATAGCCAACCTTGGAGTTCGTATTCTCTGAAAGGCCACTTCCAGAACAACAACAACAAAACCACAAAGAATCTCTTTGGACTTGAACATATCTCCATTCTTTCTGGTCCATAGGATGTAGAGAGCAACAATTTTTTCTCCTCTAGACAGAAGCTGTTGCTGTGTCTTGCTACTTGTGCCAGCCAGTATCTCTCCTAACCACCAGTGCCCTCGCCAACAGTGGTGTTGGTGGTGTCAGGTAACTTTTCTGGTTGGTGTCTGCCCAGGGAGCTGCATGTTACTGTTCAGGATAAGTCCTCATCTTTAAGGATTACTTCTGCCTTCACACATTTCCAGATCTGTGATCTTACTATTCTGATCAGTTCCTAGTTCCTCCACACAGTTCCAGATTCACTATTTTACTTGTCCAATCAGTTCTTAGTACCACAGTCCCATAGTGAAGTAACACCTGCTTTGTCTGAGCTGTTAGCATTACTATTTCCTGCCACAGTTCAGCATTTATGTTGTAAAAGGGTCTTGCCTTTGATGTGGCTTGTGATCATTTGGGACCTATTGGAAATCCAGACTAATGGCTGGAGATAAGGTGAACAGACTTGGTGGAGCAGACTTTTTGCTTCTTGCCCTCCTTCACTGGTCCTTACCCCAAACATTTCACAATTAGCTTGTTATGTTGAGAACTTTCAGGGTTTACAAAATTGTAAATCATAATTGCGTTTATTGAGAAGCACAGAATTATTACTGAGCTACTACACAGCTTCAGCTTTGTGCCTGCAGTAAGGGAGGGTAACATTTCTAGCAGCTATAAAGTCAGTCTATTCAACCACAGCTAAATTTAAATTTAAATAATAGAAAGGGAAAACGCACAAAAAAAATTAAGGACACTTTATTAGAGCAAAACACATCTGAGCTCAGCCCAGTGATGAAAAAGTTGGCTGGCTTTTTCTAAATCACAGGCTCCAAGATACAGCTGCCAGTACACCACCCTGGGATGCACAGTGACAACTCTGACGCATTAATGAGAAACAAACAGAGCACAGAAAATCTGAATGCAAATCAGACATAGCAGAACAGATTGAATGGTGTCTCTGTCAAGACTCGTGGGTTCATGCAAGGCAGAGTATTTGTAGAACGCTGTCAAGAATTCAGGAGTAGGTTTTAGACACCCACTGCTACGATTCGGGAAGTCTAGGCTCAGTTTCCCAAACCTTATTATTTCTCAGAAACAGAAAAAAGGAACACAAACCTGGAGGGACACCCAAAGTGACCAAACTCAGTCTCTCTGCAATCACAGCAAACAGGCAGCCATTGAGATAGATAGTCTCTGAGGCCTTCTCTGTTAGGAAACAAAGACAAGGAATCACTCTTTCATCAAAGAGAAACCTCACTCAGCCAAGCCTGTCTCCTCTGACCTTGGCACCAGCAGGGCTCTTAAGAGAATGTCATGGTACTTCATTGCTAATTTTTGCCATTGGTACTAATTTGGGAGGGGGGACGAAGAGGCAACAGGGAAGGGTCTTTTCCTCGGCAAGGGAAAGCTAAAAGCTCCCACAAGTATCTTAACTGAGTGGAAGTGCTTATCTTCTGGTGGAAAATACTCCTTTTTTTTCATCAGAAGTCCACAAGCGAAGTCCAGCATTTTGTACTTTGGCAATGTCCAGCTTCCTTTTCTTAAGGGTGAGGTGCGAGCTGGTCACAATTTTTCAGAGGAAAGGAAGAACCTTATTCACGGGAAATTCTCCATGGAATCTCTACAGAAAAGTGAAGGGAAGTGGTCTTGTTTCTCAGCTCTAACAAATCACAGTTGGATTTCCTCCAACATTGTACAAGAATCTGGGAAATTCACACCACGCCTACGGTACATTGGTACCTGTCTGTTTCCAACGTTTTTTGTACAGAATCTTCTGTCACAGGAATAACATCATGCAGTATACATATATTTTTTCCCAACAATGTCCTACAGGAATGATTCTAGACACTGCTCTGGGAAATGAGTGTGCTCATCCCGGAAGGGCTTATATTAATTTTTCTTCTTCATGCTAGAATTTCTTCCTTATGCTGTTACTCAGCACCTGCTTGACAAACTGGAGCAGACTCCGCTTGTTCTTCTCGAGTTGCTATGGCAGGAACTGCCCCACCCAGGACCAGGATCACGGTCTTGCCGTGCAGAGGAGAGCAGCAGTGCCTCCCAAAGCCACCGGTGCAAATGGCACCGGAGAGAAGCCAGTACAACCCCCTTCACACCACTCCCGGTGCTGGTTGTGACCACAGCGAACACTGCAGGAGACTGAATGTTGAGCTCCACGGACGGAGATCTGGCAGTTTAATCAGAAGCCACCCTGAGCTTTGCACATTGATGAAGTAGCCTCAGATTAAAGATTCGAAATGCACTTGTCAGCATCAGTATAACTAAATTGTAGGGAAGAGTACAGTTCTGCAGGAGATGGCTTTGGCATGCTGCCTCTCTCCTTGCTCCAAACCCCTGGCAGCAGGCCGCCTGGGTTACTTGAAGTGGGATTTGATTTGGCCTGCCAGCCAGAGCCTCTGCTGCTCTGCTTGGCTGCACAATGTGAGTGTGTCAGGACAAGTTCACTTCAAGGGAAACTCCACCGAAGTCGAGAGAGTTGTACAAAGAACAAATCCAGCCCATCATTAGGCTTTTTTTCAGGGTGGGTTAAGTGCTGATGCAAGCAGCTACAGGTCCCACTGTGGTTGGCAGGAGCTTTTTGAGAGACTCTGGCTTGCCTGTTCTGTGCTGCCTTGCTGTAGGACCAGCCTAGTCATTCAGTGCTTCTTGCCACATGACATTCCTCTGCAGGGGGAGAAGTCATTACAGACAAGTATCACAAATGCTTGCTTACAGCTATGGAGAAAACTTCAGAAATCTAAGAGGGATACATGTTACTGATAAAATCCTATTTCCCTGGTACTGCAAATAGTGTGGGAAACTAGTTTTGAGACATCCACATGCAGTTATCATAACCAAGTTACTACTGTTGCTACCACAGCAGTGCGCTTGTCAGTTCTGTTTTGCCACTGATCACATTACAGAAGCATCCAGATAATTTACTTATCAACCCAAATTGCCTTCTGGGGCAGTCTGGCTAAGGCTCATTGTCTTCCCTTCCCACTGTTCCCACTGTCTCCAACTGGGAAAGTTTCTGCATCCCCACACAGAACTATCGGCATGGAGATCAGAACACGTGCAGCCAAATATGTGGGGTAGAGTCTAGTGAAATCTGATTTAGTATAAATAAATTTAAAAAAATAGAACAGACACTTCTCTGAACATTGCATCTTTTGTGGTAACCATGTACAAAGGAGAAACTTCCAGTTTTCAAAGATGCCTGCTACTAAGTTTTCAGGCTGCTGCATTGATCAGATTTAGAAATCAGAGGGCCCATCTGCAAAATAGATGCTCAAAGTGCTCCATGAGGTCCTCAGCAGTATCCCAGGTTTTTTGAGATTGTCTTCCAGGATTATTTTCTAAGATTTTCCCTGATTTTCTTCTCTTTTGCAAAACACTGACTGAGGCCAAATGCTCAGAAGAACTGACTTCACTGCACCTAACGTACACCAGCACCAGAAACCAGCCTTGGGCAAATATCTGGACAGATGTGGTGGAAATGGAAATAACACTGGAACGGCATTTTTCTGGACTCCAGCAATAAATTTGGTATTACTGGTTTTAGTGGTGGTGGCAGCCTTGACATTTTGCTGAAGGTTAGTAATGCAAGGAGAGTCTTCTGCCCTTTAGTAATAATAAACCTGAAATATGGGTCGCAAAACACACAAAAAAGCCCTTCCATTACCTGCTGTACAAAACCTAAGAGACTTCATGCAAGCACTGGCCAGAAACCATGTCCATGGGCTGCACGAGCCTCTTGTTTACAGACAAGCTCACGTCTTGGCAGCAGTATCTCCACAACAGAACATCTGCAGTTACGCAGGGCAGTCACTGCAGCCCCACTATGTCTCAGTTTTTTAAAGGGCAGAAAAATATTAATTTGTAAACAGCATTGACATATCAGAGATGGGAAAAATCAGTGATGTATGCATGTGAATGTCTGAGATTGTACATGCTGATGTGCAGTCTCTGGCACTTTGGATTTCTAAGAGAATGTTGTTAAAAAAGGATCTTATTATTCAAACTAACTGTTCTTTCAGACAGCAGGGCAGGAGGGGGTGGGAGTGTTCTCTGAATACAGGGAAATTCAGATGGTAAGTAACATGTGATGGAGAGACCGCAAGTGGAACCCAGCCAGGTTTTGATTATGCCAGTTCAGATCAACACAAAAGAATCAGTGACCTGCTGGATTTAAATGGTCAGCTTTAGTGGCCTGATTCTACCTTTTATGTTAAACCCCGTCAATGCTGCTTTTACGCCACTTTAAAAGCCCTTTGCCTGATTGAGGCTATAGAGAGTGAGCCAAGCATGCACTGTGGCTCAGGAGACACAACACTGCTGATGTCAGGGAAACCCCGTCCACTCCTCCCAGGGCAGGATTTGGCCCTGGATGTCCACATCCATAGGACAGTCCTTTCAAAGATGTACTAATGCATTTCTAAGCATCTTTCCTACTCATCTGCAGCCCTGGTCAGCTGTTATGCAAGGAGACCAGTGGAGGTGGGCAGCAGAGCGAATAAAGGACAGAAATACAGTTGCTTACATATGTGAACACGCAGTACCCAGCATAGGTGGAGTGCATGCAGCTTGACCTGCAGGGACTGATAGAACAGGCTTGAGAGACACTGAAAACTGTTCTGCATTGTCACAGACATGTTGTATGACCACAGGTTGCTTCACTTTGCTTTCTCATAGTTTTACTCACCTGTAAAATGGATGTCTGTGATCCAGTTGTGGGAAATTAGTGCCAAGAGCATGCCCTGAGTTGCTGAGTACAGCTCCCTGGTAGAAGAAGCAGTGTTATCCTCACACTGACTCTAACTCAACCTTCAGTTGAGATAAGTAAGAAGGCCTTCAGCTCCTAGGAACCTTGCCATCGCTCCACTCAATTCCCTTGTCCTAGGCTGTGTGTGGATAGGCGATTCGGAGTCTGCATTATACTGTGGCTTCTCTCTCATTTTATTAATTTACATGAAACTCTTTCCCATGTTTGTACATGTGTTCATGTAAGTGAAGAACAAGAAGTCTAGTAGGATAAAATAGCAATTTCAAAGGACTGCGCATTTAAATAAAGACAAGACAGCTGGTGTCAGTGCCAGAGAAACACGACTGACACTCAAGAGGCTTAGGCTGAGTTCCTAATTCTACTTGGCTCTATACAGAGGCTGTGTTTTAACAATCTTCCTCTTACTGTCTGGCCTTGAATAACACAGCATTTCTGTGGCTGCTTTTATGAAATGAGACAAATGTATTATTTCACTTACTTTACTAAGTACAGACTGATTAATTCCCAATGAGACAGAGGAAACAAGTTAAGTGTAAGTTATTTTACTAGCTAAGAGGGTTGGAGTGGCATGAATTACATGGAGAACTGTACATATGCATAAATACACACATATACAACTTCTGCTCACAGCACAGAAGGGAAGGATGTGGCATATGTGTATTTCCACAAATAAGGATGAAGAAAATTTTTTAGGCTTTCCATAAAAAAACTACAACTGGGAGCAAATTAAAAAGCAGGATTTCATTATAAAAAGGATTCATCTTCTAAATCTCTGAGGAGAATAAATGGAGTTGTTCTAGACGTGGAAATAATTTTTTTTACTATTGTACTTGCTATATTAAGTGTAGCTGGATGATATGATAGGCTGGCTTGATATGCAGGTCTTGACTGTGTTTTTTTACATTTAGTTATTTGTGCTGTGTGATGTTTTGAATGCAAATGTATGGCCAGATATGTAGCTAATGGTGTTTTGTGATTGGTCTAAAAAGCACTAGAAACTTTCTCCCCTGTGTTTGAGTTATGGCTGAGTAGGTTAGAAGGATCCCCAGCTTATGAATGTCCCCTAAGTCCAGCAGGTCTCCCAGCAGTCATGCTCTTCATGAAATCTGTCTTTGTCACAAATAGCAAATCTTGGGCTATGGAGTATCACAATCTCATTATGGGATGTCATCCCACAGCACAAACACATTATTCTCAGTGGATTTACAAAACAGCATAGCCAACGTTGCCACCCAGACTTGATAGATGTATTGGGTCCAGATTTACACCAAAACATGATTTACACTTGTAAGGACAGTGGCAAGAACAGGCTGCAGAGAAGACTAGAAATACTGTCGAGAGAGTTTCTCCTTCATGGTTCCTTAGGCGCCGTAATCCCTGTCCTGAAGCATGGGGAGGCCGAGGGAGCAGCTCTCTCTTCCTCTTTCAGTTACAGCTGGATGTAGGGAATATTCTGCTCAGTATTTCTGCCTGCAGCACCTGAGCTGTGCCTTCCATCTGCAGGAGCAAAATATATTATCCCCCACAGTAAATAAGCCTTGTAATGTCGTTGTCAGCCCAGTCCATGAATCCTAGAGATGTGTCAAGGAGGGTAAGGGATAACGTCTGTGTCTGTTCACATTGCACTGACTTCAGTCCAAATGGAGTAAGGATTGAAGATGCAGCCTCTGATGGCTCTGTAGCAGCCCTAGAAGCACATTTGTGTCTCCTGTTTGATTTACCATTCCTTGCACCCACAGAATGCAGGGAAGAGAAGGTTGTGCTGGTCTGTGCTGACTGCCCACCCCGCAGGCAGTTGCACCCTCACAAGTACATGTCCTTCTCCAAGGCTTTGCAGCAGTATGTAGCTCCCATTACCAAATCGCTACCAGCAGCAAAACACTTCCAGTGCTGTGCAGGGAATGACAGGCCTTTAGGACAAAAGGCTGGAAACTGCTCTCTGAAGGAGAAAGCCTATGGGTTTCTGCTCCTCTGGGGCTACGGGAGTGGTCTGGAAATCCACTAAAGTAGTTGGTATGTTGGGTTGTCAAAGGAACCAGAACAGGCAGGAGACAGATAGGGGTTTTTTTTTGCCCAGGAGGCCTCAAATTGTATGCTGTGTGGAGTGTGTCTCGGTACCACCCTGCACTCCCAGGGCAACAACCCTCAGTGGCTGTCCAGGCACTCCTTGCATGCCAGGGTAAACATCCCTCGGCCACACTGTCTGCTCCCTGCTTGAAGGCAAAGCTGCTGGCTTTGCTGATGCTTGAAATCCGTCCTCCAGCTCCAGTTCCGTAGCAGCCTACAATCCAGACCTGAGCTGCACAGAAGACTGTCCTCACAGCACGTATGTCTGCATAGTTAGGGTACCCTCTCAGTTGGCTGTCGGGGGGAGACAGACTATGCAGCACACCACTGAAGGAGGAATAAAATGCCAATAGCAAAAATAATACCAGTAAGAACAGGTTGGTTTTATCTAATCCAAGAACTGGCCTCCCTAAGAAGGGGAAACCTAATTGTCTGGGAATTAAGGTAAAACAAACTGAAACAGGGAAATCAGCTCTACTAGAGCCTAAAATAAATGTAAGCAGACCTCCAGGGTTCTGTGAGATGAGACAAATGAGAGAGGAAATGATCCATTTAGAGCTAGAAGAGTCCAGATATGATATTAGCATAGAGGGGACAGCAGGAAAGGCCTCAGGGGATGTCTGCAGAGCTCTGTCACCCACAGAGCCAGCAGGACTGAATCACCGCAGCCTGTACGGCCAGCAGGCACTCACGGTTTCTAGGGCACAGGGAGGAGGCTTTCACTGTTTCTTAATGAAGGAGGGAATCAGAACATCCTTGCCACATGCATGTGGGGCTAGAGTGTGGGGTGCTGCTGGGAAGAGGAGGTACTCTGCTTTGTGGAGGTAGAAGAAGCAATGAGGGCTGCCCTAAGGGAGCAGGGAAGGAAAGGAGCTTGGCTGGGATGTAATTAGAATTTGGAGAAAGGAGTGTGAGTCATGGAGCCCACCCTGCCCTATTGAATGGGACCTGGTCCCCCGAAAGCAGATACTCTTCAACCTTTGTCTAAGGTGTGGACTGCTACACATCCCCAAAACACAGTACCCTCTCACATGAGCAGCAGGCTGCAGTGAAGTGCTGAAGTGAGCTCTCGGTCCAAATTCAAGGCCACCCTGGGTCAATGATGCTCTAGCCCAGCAAAGTGGAAGCAAAGCAGAACAGAGCTGGCAATTCTCCAACCAGCAATTTACAACCCAATTTCCATTTCTCGACTGTGGGCATTTTCAGCCCAAAGCCTTTCTGAGTAAAGTGTCTGTGAAAATCAGGGCCTTTCCAATCCAGAGAGTTTGTTTATAGCTCAGGTCTGCATGAGTCTAGTGCTTGAATTTCCCATCTGTGAAATTTTAATGGGTGAGCTGTAGAAAAGAGAGAGTTCATAGCAAAATTATGGATTTATGCTTTAAATATGAGATATCCACTGTGCAAAATTACAGTCAATTACAAGGTGAGTAGATGGAAAAGTGAAAAGAAAATGAAAATTAAATGAAAAAAATACCTGCATGAAAGTGAAAATCTGTTGGCAGATTACAGTTATGTTCCTGTGGTCACAATGCACCTAGTCTGATTTCTTGGATAGCAGTTAGTAAGTTAGATGATCGCTTATCTCTTCATTTCTACTGGGGATACCTTTTTTTGCAAAGCTCATGCTAGCACTGATTCCTCCTGGGCTTTGCGTATTAAAAAAAAATGGAAGTGACTCTTGCAATGCTGAAGAAAAAATTCATACAGAGGAGAAATTGTCAGTGTTGCCTATGCAATGGCAACGTGATGTCCATTTACATATTACACATATCAGACACTGCCTCTCCCCAGAACAGAGCAGGTTTGAATTCAGTATGTAATTACATTGTTTTTCTAACCCAGGGAAATGGGAAGTCACATGCTCACCTGGGAAATGAGCACCTCTAATGACAAGAAAGCTGCAGAAGCAGCACACAGACATTGCTATATCTCATTAGATCAGACTTGTGTGGAAAAGTCTCAAAATTCTCTCTCTACAGCCAGTGTTGCAGCTTGATTGACATGGGTCCCAGGGCAGGGAAGAAAGTGGGGCTCCATTCCAGCCAGTCCACAGTAATCAACTCCCCATTTGCCATCTTCTCAGGCCAGCACCCAGGCTGCTGCACTGGGAGTCTTGTTGCTGTGTGCTTTGTGGCTCCCACACAGCTTTGAAATTTATCTGGACCTGTTTCTCTTGACAGATGAATAAAATTGTTTCTGAATGCAAAGATACACAAGATATAGCTGTGAATAACAGCTACCCTTGAGCCCAGTATTTCACTTCAATGCCTAATCAGTTGGAAAGAGAAGCAGGAGCTTTCTTGATGGTTGAGGGACTGAAATATTAATGCTTCTTTGCTGCATTCACACTTTACCATAGTGTGTCTCTGAGCCTAGGCATTTCTGCTCACCCAAGATGTACTGAATTTTACCTTCTTAAACCCCTGAGTGTTCATGGGAGCAGCACTTCTTAAAATTCAGGTGGTTTAAGTAGGTATCCAAGTATGACCTTCCTTTGATTTGGCTTCATAAAATGGTTTTAGGTTACCATCACTTCCACCTGGAGTGAATCAAGAATGGCTTTTACACTTTCACTCTGCAACTTGCCATCTTCCACACTGCCTTTCAAAATCTCAATGACTTGCAGTCCCTGAGGTCATACACGATATCATTACCAGAACAAGGGCAACACCCAGAACAGGGGAAGAGCCCTGTGAAACTGCTTACCCATGAGGCTATAGGAAATGGCTGCTACATTCCTCAGTGCTATTGGTAAGAGCCCAGTTTTCATCTCCAAGAAACTCCATTCTCATCTACATCCTGCCCTCAGTGCTTTCTCAGGAACTCCCATGTATCCCCTTCCTTTATGCTCTCTCAGTCATACAACACTTCGTTATTTCATCCTGGGTTCTGCCTCATGACCACCCATCCATGGCAGAGTCCAGTTAATAAATGGATTTACCCTGAGGTCTTCAGTCAATGTTAGATCAGCTCCAAGGTGTACCAGTGGCTCTTCCTAAATAACACGTGTCTTAACTTTGCCAGGCAACCTTTCCTGCCTAAAGTAAGTCTTCTAAACACTCCTTTTGGCATGTGGCTGAAGTGCCAGAGCTTTCTGAGAGCTTTAGCTGATTGACACTAGTGCCACTGCAACCAGGTCTCCAAAATGTCAAAATACCCATTTTGTTTGGAGCAGAAAACAGTTGGGCTGAATTTGTCTACAGTAAGAACAGAGTTTTTCCTCTGTAGTACAGGTAAAGGTTCTATTTTATTTATGGGTGATAGATCTGTGAATAAATACATCATTAGTGCCCATAATTGCAACACTTACTTCAGTTCTACAATAAAAGGGAAACATTTAATGAGAGTTAGAAATACGGCAAGGCAAATATCAGCCTTTTGAGACTCTGGAAAACTTCCTAGGTCTTTCACTCTGTGTGTATGTGTGTGTTTTCACTGGCGGTGGCCAAAGCATGGCTCTGTTTCTGTAACTTCCAGTATTTGGCTTTGAGAAGACATGAGAAAATGTCTGCAGAGTTGTCCAGTTTGGTGAACGGTAAGCAGAATCAAGTATGTTGAGACTGAAGAACAGTGCCTACCTGGCCCTGATGTCTTGAGTCTCACAACAAAAGGTTTAGATAGGTTGATGGCTCCTCTGAAACCATGCCAATCAGCCTGTGACAGATGACACGTCTGAGATTTCTGCAGGCCTTCCACATGAAGGGAGAAAAATAAAATCAACCTGTGATTTTCACTCCTTTTGAAGTCTCCTTTCCTGCAACACCAACAGGAATGTGAAGTTGGGTGAATGTGAGTGCAGGACTCTCCATCTGTCTGTCATCCTGGCCAATACTGTCTTGTTTCTGTGTTTCTTCACAGACTTATGCTTGTGTGAGAGCTCTCTGAGGCAGAGATCCCCCTCTTTTCTCTCTCTTTTTTTTTTTTTTTTTTTTTCTGGCACAGCATCTGACACAGTAAGATTTGAATTCATAACCAGCTCTTGTGTGCTAGCATAAAACATTTCTATTACCAGCAATATTTAAGAACAAATCAGACTTTTAAAAGTGCATGTTGCTCTTGTGCCAGGCTTCTGTGTACAGGTGAAATCCATCCTTTGAGATGGCATCATATAGCAGTATTTCATGCTCTGAAAATGTGGCAAAAGCAACGATTTAGGAGAATTCTCATGCCCTATGTCTCACCCCACCTACCCACTTGGTTTTATCAGTGCAACTCTTTCTGAGGTCCATGCTAAGAACCAGAATAGGGAACTGACATGGCTTTATGAAGAGGAAAATGGCTAAAGAATGAAACTGTGTATCCACTGCTAGCCCACTAAGGAAAGTCTCAGACCAGTGTACAACTAAAGGATTTCATTTGCAGCAAATAAATAGGAACCAGAAGTAGCACTGGGTTGAGTGTGGGAACCAGTATGGCTGCTAAATGCTTGATATGCTGAAACACAGTCTGGAAGTGATGCTGTGAAGTCTTGTCTTCCTTCCAGTTTCTCTTTCACCTCATTAAAGTACTATAACCTCCTACCCACTTATTAAGAGCCAGTGGTCTCTGCTCTTAGGGTTGTTGTTGTTGTTTAGGAGGGAGAAGTAGCACTCAACTCATGCTCATTACCTGCGTTGGCAGAGGTGCCAATCTGGGTCAACAGGGACTGGTCAGGCCAGGCCAGGCCAGGGGCATTGCAAGACTGTTTCAGTGTTACACTTAGTTGCTCTGCATCACAAGCACTGATTTACTTGCTTTTCTTTCATCTCATGCAGAGCACAGAGTGCAAGGGGAGGTGCTCTGTTTCCTGTGATGAGCTGAAGTTGATGACTTCTAGTTTGCTCGTCTGTGCGGCAAAGAAATCAGTCAGTTGAGGTAACACACTGACATGCATTTTGCCCCAAAGCCTCTCCAGCTAGAGCCGTGAGAATGACTTTTGTTCTGCCACAATGGAGAGAAGAAGTCTTATGTATATTTTAAATAGCATGTTGAAAGCAAGGACTGATCTTCCTTACTAAATCCAGACAAATTCTATTGAACTCAGTGAAAATTGTATTTTAAATCTCCTAAAATGATAACAGGAGCAGGTCTTGCAAGCTCTCTTTTATGCCTCTGTTATAGGATTAATTGCCATTAGCAAATTAATTTTCATTTGCTTCTGTCCAAATGAACCATGAGAATCCAGCCATCATTACAGTAAGTATACTCACACTGGTAGCATTGCCCTTTCCTGTCTACTGTTTCTCTCCTGTACTGAGCTGATGTGGACACAACTGACATCAGTTGCTTCCAGAGTGATTGCAGCCAGAGTAAGTAGATGTGGCAGAGAAAGGAAATTGCAGGAGGACCTGACCCAGCAGAGAAGCAGGGAAACAATGCCACAAATCAGTCCTGGAGAGGATTGTGCACGTCTGCAAATCTAATGGAAGAAAGGAAGTGATTTTATGGCTTCACTTGTAACGCAAGAGACTAAATTTGTCTATAATCCAAAGTGGACTAAAAATTTCAGCAGACTGTTGACGAAAGATGTGTCCACTTACCTTATGCTCTTACCTCATGTATAACTACAGAACATCAGATGCCTCCTGGGTATTAATAAAATTGGCCAGCACTCTTGTGTTATCATTGTCTGCCTCATCATTATAGCTGCAGTTCCATCCTATCCTTCATTTTGGTAACTGAGCAGGTACAAATTCTTGCATCTGCAAGCATTTGCACACAGAAAACCGTATTTTAAATTTGGAGGCCTCTTTTCACACTGCTTTCACTGAAGAGTGCATCGTTGCTGGCTATGTTCCCTTCTGGGGTGGGGAACCCTCAAGTAGATAGATAAAAAACTTTGAAACTTCTTTACTCTGGCAGGCTCACACAGGATCTGCTTGAGGAAGCCACACTGCAGTGGAATGTTCCAACACAACGGAGGCTGGTTAGAAAAGGAAAACTGACATCTTCATCGTAGGTGACTATGTGGGGAGAACTGGTGACAGCTACCCAAATTTTACATTAAATCACGCTGGTGTTATGGAGATGGACAGACAACTAACTGGCTGACCAACCTTTTGGCTTTAATACACAGTCATCAGTGTCAACTCCTCAACATGCGGTGAGGCACAGCTTCTATTACAGCTTCCTTGCTGGAAATTGAGTAAATATACTTAAACCAAAGCAAACTAAAAAGTCACAGTCCATTAACAATAACTAGGAAGAACTGAGAAAGGAAGAAGAGGATAGCTCAAGGAGGCAGGAGCTAAATTACCTGCAGAGAGCACAGACAGATAGAGATACACAGATCAGGCAGTACCATAGTTGCCAGCCTCTGTGTATTGCAGCCAAAATGCTGGTCAACCAACCACCTATCCATCTCCATAACACCTCTGCATTATGGATCTGCCTGTCTCTGCTTGCCTGTTACACACCATGCAGTGAGCGTCAATGACTCAATAAGTAAGTTTTGCTTATAATACACCTGGGCTGGCCTGGCTGAAGGCATGATTTATTCTGGCTTTATCCATAACATTTTGCAAACTGTGCTTGTGTCTCTGTTTTACTCTTCCACGAGCAGCTGTTAGAGTCTTTCTTCTGCATACTTAAAGTCCTCATTTTCTTCTCCCCTAGCAGTACGTTGTTTACGTGCCCTGATTGTAGTAACTGAAGGAACTTGAGAGATGGCCAGTTCATTCAGTTTGATTTTCTGCATAAAGGTAGGCTCTTTCTTTAAACTTTGGATTAACATTATACAGGCTTCCTCAAATCTCCCCTTTCCCACAAAATGAAGATACCAGTTTTGCCCAGCTGAAGATACTGTTTGAAGTCAGATTGTGGCTGGCTATACATCAGTGGAAAACACATCTGCTCTGAACTGCTATCACACTGGGCTCACAGCCACTGTCTAGTTTCACCCACCTGCTTCATCTACTTCAGTTCAGAGCTCTGTTGATAAGGAACTCCTTTTATTTCCTGCATACATAGGGTCAAGCTGTCATAAATTAATCTAATACAAACCAGAAAAACACAGTACAATTTACAGCTATGCTGATGTATCTAAACCTGTTCCAGTAGGTTCAAGCTGATGTTTTAGCAGAGCTTTTGTTATAGCTGTATAAAAGCTTCTCTGCACTATCACAAAGATAGTTCTAAGTCTGAGACAGTTCCCCTTCCATGTCTTTGTTTCAGCGTACGACCACTTAAAAAGTACATTGTGGAAGGAGGGAACAGGTTGGTGACATCTGCTCACACAACGTAATGCCCACATTTAGGACATGCCATTGTGCACATCTAGTTTCATAATGGAGATGGGCAAGCAAGCCTACCATGTTTAATCAAACATGCATGCATACTATTGTTTTAGTCACAAGTGGGACAAGATTAAACCATGGGGACTTTTCCAAAGTCCTTTGTAAGCAGTAGCATTACTCCTTGACAAATAGATTGGGAAGCTGTCCTGTGGACATCTTTCCTCATCCTTTTCTCAGGTGAAAGGAGGCAATTTCTCAGTTCTAGGATGTTATATCAGCTAGCCATTGCTCTGTAGTTACTCTTGATGCACTTTTCAGGACTCCTGTTCCACTTTGTATTTCCTCCAAGCTGCACATAGTAGAGCAATGCAGGAGAATGAATGGATGCTGTAAGAAGGCCCCATGGGTCCTGAAATTTATGAAATTCAGGCAAGTGAGTGGGCTGGGTTGCTGACCTGGATCGGGATTGAAATTTTGGCACTTAGCTACATCTCTAGGAGCTAGCAGCTAGGACTAAGAGATTGAATTATTTGCTGTGTCTCAGGCCACAGCTCCCAGTTTCCAGTGTGTGTTCTCCTGTACCAGAGTTTTGTGATGTTCTGTATGCACTGAGCCATGTTTTTCTGTCACCTAGTCTGTGTGCAGGACACAGACAGCACAGTGGACCTGTTTTTTGAGGCTTTCTCTTAGTCTGACCATGTATGCCAAAACAACTCTTTGGAAATACCTCCTCCATAGGCACCTCCACCCCTCTCCATCTGCAGCATAAACACTTACCTGGGCTTCTCAGCTCTAGAGAAGAGCACAGTGAGGAAAAATGGCACACAAGGGTATTGTTGGACATGTTGCTCTTCCCCACACTCCTAGCCTGAATACTAAAACAACAGAGAACCAGGCTACGAGAGAGACAAAATCACACTGGAGAGGAAGTGGGTACAACAATATGCAGGCAAGGAACATGGACAAGGTGTTTTGCACGAACAGGATAGGAAATTTCCTTCTTAGTTTGCAAATTTTCTCCTACCCTTACTGCTAGCATTCTCTGCTGCCTTACTGTGATCCACTGGTGGACAAGGTTACCCCTTCCCCTCCAAACTATGTCATATGACTTGAGTTGTCATTGAAGGAGGACAGACATGAGCCAACCCACTGCAGACCTGCATGGGGTCTCTGCCAGGCAGTGGAAGGCTTTACCATGCTAATGTCCTATGTTGTCAGCTGTCTCCATCTAACAGGGGATTCTTTATGTTCTAGTGCCAGGAAGTAAGGCGGAAAAACACAATTATAACGAATACTTCCCTGAGATACATTGTGCAAGCCAACCTGGAGAGGACAATACTGTAATCTTTTTGGTGTTATTGTAACATATTGCCCATAAGGAATAACAAATATCAACTTCAAATTAACTGTGATACACACACTGAAAGCTAAGTGGAGTGAATGAGGAGAGAGCAGAGATAAAACAAGCTGCTCTCTAGATATTATTCTGAATATTAAAGTGAGTGGATGGAAGATATACATCACAAAAATAATCTATTATGCTCAGTGTACTAGAGCAGAACTTTCACCCTTTTAAACTCTCATTAAAATGCAGCCATTTTTGTTTCAAAGGATTAATATGTTGGCTCTAAAGAGAGAAGAAAAATGTGATTCATAGTGTGCTTGGAATTAGATCTTGTTAATTGAAAATAACCCTAGGCACTTACACAGTGCTTTTCAGCTCAATATCTTGAAACGTATTTTTTTTGTGTGTGGATGAAATTCATTCATGTAAAGGGGCTGCTGGAAGACTTGTGTGCAGAAAAAAATCTCACCAAAAAATACTGTGAGAGCTCTTGTATGCTTGCACTGTGCACTAAGGCAAACATCACCTTTGGGCTGAAGGCTCTTGAAAATGTGAGGACTCACTGTCACACAGGAACAAAATACCTGTCCGTAAAAATAGCAGGAAATGATTTATGATGGTTTGGCTACAGCTGAGTGGCTATTTGTACAGCTAGCTAAAACAAGCACCCTGGAAACTCTGAAAAAACCACACTGGTGCAGTCTGACTTCTGTCACTCTGAACACAGAAAAATATTCATTGTGAAATGAGGACTTTGTAGCCATGTGTGCACTCTTAATCAAAATGAATGTAGAGAAGAAATTGCTAGAGGTGGTTGTTGGCCACCATGGACTTTCTGATGCTCTGAAGCTTCCAGTTTAACAGGGGTGTTCAGAGCATCATAAAGTCCACTGTGGTTAACAGCCACAGCAAGGTTCCTCAAGGGACTTCCTCAAGAGCTTGAAGGTAGGCAGACTCTTAAGGGGCTTGATGAATTAGGGTCAGCAGCACTCAACTCACCTGTGTAGCAAACAATGCTTCTGCCTGGCAAGTGGGGAAACAGGCACACACACTGTGGTGGCTTGCCTAAGGTCACAGAACAATTTATTCTGGAGTAGAATAAAAAACCCTTGAGTCATGTCCTTTTCTCTACCCTCCCCATGTCAAATGAAGAAGGAGCACCATTCATGAGTTATGGTAATTTCATAAAGCATCAAGCAAAAGTCATTAAAATTAATAAAAGCAGAAACAGATAATTCAGAGTGTTCCGTTCTTTGGTCTCTAGAGCATTACAATCACATTCTGCAGTGGTGCTGTGGGGATTTATGGTTTTCTTGCTTGTACAGTACTGGCATCAATGTGTTGAAGTGAAGATTTAGCTTTGTAAGCCATTTGTTTCTGAACTCATTGTGACCTACTTTAAGTTTGCTGCTAAGTGGCTGGGATTTAGAGTGGCTGGAACAGTGATGTAATAAAAGTCACACTTTGGCACATGGAGGCAAAATAGGTCATTGGTATCAATGTTAGGCCATAAAATTTTGCAGTGTTCCACCAGATGAAATAAATTACTCTGGAATAAGGATGAAGAGGACACCACACACTGAGAGGAAGGATCTGTTTGAAGTGGAGAGAGCAGGATAACATTTTTCATGTGCCTAACTGATGCAGTAATTCCAGCAGGAATTATTGTTACTGATGACTGTATCCAACACTTCCAAACCACCCCTCGAAAGCAGGGTGATGAACATCTTTGATAAGCCATTTTCTGCAGGCTTCCATTCTTTGCTAAGACAAGGGATGACTTCTCACAGCTGTCCTAGCCCCTAATGACCTTCTTGTAGCATCAGCTGGGGTCTGCTACCTGCAGATCCCGGAAATAGGAATCACTTCCTTTTACACTGTATCTGAGAGGCAGATATTGAGATAGGGAAAGATACAGATACAAGAACCAGTGAAGACAGCTAAATCCAAAGTGCTATACTCTGTAGCCAGCTTTGGCTCTGGCTTCTCCAAAGAAGAGCTAGCTATAAGCTGCATGGAAAAGGCCAGTGATATTGAAACACTTGGATCTGAAGAGATCTGGGAATTAGAAATGCTGTTGTCATTTTACTGTAGGCAGTTTACTGTCAGTCTCAAAGAGTAGTGGAGGAGAAGGGTAGAGTGGTGGAGGCTGGAGGAAAACTGTTAAGATGAGCAGAGTGGGTACTACCTGTAGTGGACTTATGATAGGTCTATGGACAAATCTTTTATACCAGAAACACAGGGAAGTCAGTGAAAAAGCTTTTACTGTTGTCATCAAGGTCAGGATTTCACAGATACCTGACCTTCAGCTTTATGTAGTCCAAAGTATGGGTCACAGCCTCATAAGGGGAGCTCCAACAAAGCATGGCACAGGAGTCATTTTTTGCCTTTAAACTCTTTGATATGTCACTATGGCTTTTATGACCCATTCTTCTCTCATACCTGTGACCTCTTCACAAGGCTCTGCAGTGAGTTCCCTGCAGAGCTCATTAGTGCCTCTCCTGGGGCAGCAATCATGGAGGCAAGGGGCAAAGAAACATTCGGGTTTCACAGGAGCTCAGCACAACGTTCTAGAAACATTGTCTCTGCTTTCTGGACAAGATACAAGCAGGCACAGAGCTGAGTTGTCCTTCAGACATCTTTCCGAGCACAAGATGGAAAAGCACTAGTGGTGTTTTTCAATTAGCACTCTGCCGCTCTCCACACATGCCACGGTTCTCAGAGCTCTTGAGTTCACTGCAACACAGAGCCTCCATGTGTTAATGGAGTGGGACCTGCTGCTGTGTGCAGTGCCTCCACAAAGCACAGTTCCCTGCCAGCCCACAGGGAAGAAGCTGCAAAACCACTGAAATTGTTTGGCTCTAGCAGAAGGTGGAGTTTGATGTACTGTTGTCAAAATCACAAACAGGGAGCCTAATCCTTGGGCCTTGCTGTCTCCCCAAATTAAGTACATTTCCCACAGAAATGAAAGGAAATTTTATCAGGATAAACCTCCAGAATTTACTGGCTTTACTTTGCCTAAGTAACCAATGAGAATTTAAACTGATCATTTGTTTTCCTGTGGAAAAATCCCATGAACTGTAATAGAGGAGACCTTGAAAGGCTTTTATCTTAATTACTGCAGAAAATTACATAGAATTAGATCCTTTCTAATGGTTTTCTGAATCATCCTTTGGGACTTGATAGCAGGAATATAATTTGCTATTGAATTGTATAGACTATTGGAAAAACAATGCCTATAGAAAAGTGTTCACTATCTATTAATGTCTGTAGGGCTTCCCTCTAAAAGGTTTCTAAAAGCCTTTTATTTACTAATACTTCCAGGGGGTTCTATTATGCTGTACACCTCTGTTTATAATGCACACTCATTAGAGTAAGAAAAGCAAAAACAGACAGCAGAGACCAGTGATCTGGTTTCTGGGAAAAAGGACAGTGTGAAATCACAGGAGGCTATCCTCATAACCCCAT
Source organism: Eurystomus gularis (assembly GCA_013400335.1). NCBI lineage: Eukaryota > Metazoa > Chordata > Aves > Coraciiformes > Coraciidae > Eurystomus > Eurystomus gularis. The sequence continues at coordinate 49,581 of VZZY01005640.1, forward strand.
GAAAATGCATCACATAGCCAAGAAAGGCAGAAAAAAGCTCAGGTTTTGTTCCTGCCTGGAGTTACCGCTGGCAGACCCTTGTTCCCACCTAAACCCTTCAGCTCTAGTGAGGTGCAAAGAGCTTTACTTTGGATTACAGCTTCATAGACTGACACTGTACATTGATAATGGAGTTTGTTCATACCTTAGGAGAAACCATGACTGCACATGTAATGCAGCAATAATTGACCAATTCCTTGTTTACTTCCTTCAGCTGAGCAGCTTGGTCTTTCAACTGCAATTACAGATCCCTCCTGAGCAAACTGTTCTGTACACAGCCTGGTTTTTTCTGCCCTAGCACTTGTCAAACTAACAGAATAGGACTCCTCGAGCCCTGCTCTGGACGCCCACTCCCACCTCCCAGACATCAATGTTGTCACATAACTATAAGGAGAACTGGGTTTTAGTTGTGCAGTTATTTGCTACAGATCTAGTCTCACAGTTAACATGCTTAAGCTTCTGAGGAATTCTTCCATTCAGAGCATGGTGGGATGCTGTCGTGCACTTCATGTATTTAGGGGTGATGCTAAGCTCCTCTTCCAAGCTCCCTGGTCAACAGGCTTTAAGTGATGGCTACACAATATCTACTTTGGGACTTTTCCATTTCTGATGGGCATTTCTGCTCCTTTTTCTGCTTATTCTAACTGCTTTTGCCCTGTCGTTATAGAACCTTGAAGGAAAAGATCTTGCTGAGTGTAGTTGTATGCTTTTCAGCAGATTTGTTATCCCACCACTTGATAGGGGACATGCTGAACAGTGCCTGACTAGTGTTCCCTGCCAGAGCTCCTCTGAGTTTAAGCAGTATAGCTAAGGCTGCCAGGCGCAAGTGTTTGCAGAGCTCAGAACACCAGAAGTCATAGCAAATGTCTAGGAATCTATCCTCCTTCACCTCTTGCAAGTTCACAGTAGGGAAAAAGGAACAAAGATGACAGCAACAACGTCTGCCAATGTCTGCAAAAGAGCTGGGCAGGGAAGAGGAAATACAGTGACTTTATGTGACTTTCTTCCCAGATGACCACACAACAAGTTCTCAGAACAGGAATCACAGAGGGATTCTAGCACCAAAGGATATCATGATGCTTTTTTGAGAAAAATTAAATTATGAAAATGTTACAAAGGTCCTTCTGTGGCAGGTATCCCAACATTGCATACCCATGCATTGAAAGTCCACATGACAGAAGGTGTTTGATAATCTTAGACTAAAGGATGTTTTTCATTTCAAAGGGACCCATTTATGTCTCAGGTATTAGTATGTCAGCTGCTAGCACCAAACCCTTAACAGTAAATACAGATATTTCCAGCAAAGAGAAAACAGTATGCCCAATACTGGAAATAAAAAATGAATTATTTTAGTGATTGGATTTATAAGTTGAGATAAAGCTAGAAAAACACATTCATGAATGTTGCAGTTCTGGCCAAGTCCTGGCTCACTAATATCTTTCTTTTGTGAAAAGCACAATTCCTTTGATTTTCCATAACTTTCCTTCACCCCTCGCCTCCCATTTTTCATTATTTTCCATTTGCAACTATCTGTCTTGGCAGACAGACAAGTCCTGTGTTCAGGACACAAACTCCTACTCCTTATGATAGACCACTAAAATGTTTTATCTAACACATTCTCAGTCTGCCACAAGCATTACAGGAGAATTTTGTCATTATAGATTGTTGCTGCCTTTTGTTTACCCATCTCAAATGTTCCCTTCCTCAGGTATGAACCTATCTACCAGCGAGAGCTGTCCTGAATGCTGCTTCTCAGCAACACAGAAAACAAGCTCTTAAAAATCTGTCTGCAGTGGCCAGATGCAGAAAGGTTTTTAGTGAAGTAGGGCAGTTAAATACAGCACAGAGCTCAGGCCTCCTGGATTTCATTTTATGTTAATGGCTTTTTATAGAAAGAAACTCAGAAAGCTCTAAGATCCTTATGCTAATGAAAGGGAAATTGATACAGAAGTCAGTGGTTTGACAATCAGTTACAGATAGGAATATTCTAATAAGAAGCACAGTGTGGGGGAAGGCAGAGGAAAAGGACCATTGCCTTTCAACAGTTACCAAGGGACTATGTTTTCTCTTTGTTTCGATGCTGCCACAGGGAATTGTAGCATTTCCTGCAAGCCTCCTTTCTTTCACTGCTTTATGACAACTTGTAAGAAGTGTGGTCTCCAGGGACATGGGAAAGAGTCTGGGGGATGGAGCATTTCTTGTTTTCAAACTTGGAAAAATATCCATCTTTTACATCTACAACCACTACCCAATTGTCTGGAGAACTGAGTCATCTGTGAAATCAATGTGGGAATTTAAATAACAAATGATGCTGGGACTGGTATGTTATGAGACTCCAAAGGAGTAGCAGGTATGTCTAAATCACAAGGACCATTTCTATTTTGTGGAGTTTGCGTTAAAAGTGCTGTGTTGAAATCCGCTCAAAAACTGCAGAATGCAACGTAGGGGTTAAACTGCTGCTGGTAGCCACCTTGTGAGCAGAGGGCTGGCACAGGAGAAATGGCCCTAGGTCTATACATCTCTGCAGGCACAGACTCGCTGGTAACTTTTCTAAGCTCCTGGGTAGGAAGAGAGTTGCTGAGTGAGGTCTCTGAGCATACAGTGAAATGAAACACAAGTGCTAATGACCTGTTCTTCATTCTGTTTATATCTGGTTTCCAGTACAATAGGGCCCTGATTTTCATTTGTGGCTTTTGATATTACTGTAATACAAGTAATTAGCTACAAATGAATATTGGCAATGAGTATAGTCAAGCCATACATAATGCATGTAGATGTGTAAGGGAGCTTGTCTTGCTGTTTGTATTCTTCAGTCTTCCCCACCAGGATTTATTTATTATACATAGAACCAAATGCAAAACAAAACTGTGCCCTCTCCATGTAGGGGAAATGTGTGTACAGATCAGGGAGTTCGTGTGCTGTTCTTATCCCTGTACCAGAGCATGAGCTCCAGTGTAACACTACAACACTCAACGCTGCTTAGATCTCAATCCAAATTTTACTACTTGAGATAGTCTCAATTTTAAAATGAAGCTAATGACAGAAAATTGACATAAGCCCAAGAAACAAGCAGCAGAAGTATTTCCAGACATTGCTTACAGGGGCCCTGATCCAACCCACTTACAGGCTATGAAGTTTATCAGATCAACTTCAAAGGTATCTGCGTACAATCTAATTACGCTTAACAATGAGACAAACAGATCACCAGTGTATTTTCACCAAAAAAAAAGGACACTGAGGCATGAATAGTAAATGATCTGGCTGGGGACTTTCAATAGTTAGTGTTTGAAGCTGTTTGAGAATCAGGAGTCTGCTTCTTAGAACCTCACTTCAAAAGCCTTGGTGGATACACAAGCTAGATATATTTCTAGCTTGGGATATGCACTAAGCATCTGCTATTCTCTTAGAAAACATCTTATGCATCCTGAGTATGGGTACTTTGAGGCTGGCTATGACAGATTCAATGCCATTGTTTCAGAAGATTTTAATGAGCACAGCTCCACTGCCATGTGGATGGCTCGATGCTGTGTTCTGCTGACAGGATGTACGAGATCACAGCTCTTCACAGAAGGAGGCATTTGTTTGTTTTATAATCCAGAGGAAAAGTTTAAGTCTGTCAAGGTGGCAACACACCCCTTTTTAAAACTGGTGTGTGCTGGGTGCTATTGATCTGTCATAACACTTTGCATACAGAAAATGTGCCTGTAAATCACCCAGATTTTTATTTACAGACACTAAATCAGACAAAGTCTGAGGTGACTGGATGGGGAACAAGGGCACGCAGAGCTTCTCATGGTCTCTAGGAACCGCCTGGGACATACCAGGTGTTTGGACAGGGACAGAGCTGGGTATAATCCATGCTGCTTTGGCTAGCAAGTTTCACAGCTGGTACCACACATGTCCTCATGTGGAGACAGTTCCAGGTGGTTAAATTAATGGGGTCCATGGGCCAGAATGGGACTGGCTTTCCTCTACAAATGGGGGAATGGAAGAGGGAGCCCTGGGCACAGAGCAGGAGCCCAATTCCCTGCCAGCTCCCGATCTCCAGAGTCTGGGAGTGCTCTGGTGGGGCTGTGTGTCTTAATGTTCACTACAGTTCCTTCAAATCTTGCCTCTTTGAAGCATGCAACTTGAATAGCCAGGAAGGGGTCATGAGTCCAAACTTCATCTGAAATATTCTTTTTGCCCTGAGTTTGCACTGAACTCAGACTTTGTTGATCCCAGCCTTGTGAATCCTGAAGACTGCTACCTGTAACTGCCATTTTTAAGAAATTTTGGGGATGTGTGAAACACAGGCAAAATTTCTGGAACCAGAATGAAGGGAAGTCTTGATGCAGAGAAGCCTAAGGAGTGCTTTGGTGACTTCATGGCATGCTGTGACATTCCAGTCCTGCCTAAGAGTCCCAAAATACCTCACTCCAGAACCAGGCTAGAGACTGCTAGCAGAAGGAAAGACCCGAGGAGCAGCAACGTACAGCTGAAGTACATAAGGATATTACCAGGGCAGCCTAATGAAGTGAGGTCCCGATAAACGTGAAGCTAGGTTTGGTGCTACTCTGGACTGTCACAGATTGGGAATTAAGGCTACATAAAGTGTGCAAGGAAAAGGGAAAGGAAGGAAATCTCAGCTGGGTTTCAGGTATCAGTGGAAGGGCAGAGCCTGGTGCACAGCCAGTGAAGGAAAGGGAGGAGGATGGCACAGCAGGATCCTTGGTCTGTCGCATAACGACTCCCTCCCTGTGCACAGCTCACTTCCCTCCTGTGTCACTCTTCTTATCTGCACAGACAGCTTGTTCTGTAGGCCAGGACCAGGTTTCTGCAACGCAAGGCACAAAGGACCATTGAACAGCTTAGAAGGTACTGCAATAATAAGAAGCAGAAATTGCAGCCATCAGATTGGAAAAACAGAGCACTTCCAGTCAGTAATTTTGCTCCTCGGTGAAGCCCCTTGCCATGAAGCTTTGAGCTACAGCTGCTGCAGTGCTAAGTACAGAAAAGGGAGATGCCTCTTGAGTCTACTTTTAGCCTCAGAAAATCTGGGTACAATTTCTGTGAAACGAGGGATGAATCTAGCTCATTCTGCATCATACTCTAATTACCAGCTGCAGTTAAATATCCTAAGATGATGTATCTGAGGCTCAATCATATTTCTGGATCTTGTTCCAATTAATTCCCCCTACCAGTTTGCAGCACCTAAATGAGCTGCACTGAGTGTCAGGTGCTGGGTTGCTTGATCTTTCTCCCTTGGTATCCCAGGCCAATTGCTCTTCATAGCTGCTGCAGAACTGTTTTTCCAGTCTTAGGATGGTGGTATTAATACTCATTTGCTATCCAGCAGTTTTCTGAGACAGCCTGTTCAAGTGTGAAAAGCATTTTGAGGTCTTGGGTCATGCCACAGAAGTGAGAACAGTTATTTCTTCCCTTTCACTTCATTTCTCTGTGGCCTCTTCTATTTCTAAATGCTGGAAGTGGCGCTGAGCAGAAAAGAGGATATCTATTCTGCAGGAGAAAAAGAAGAGGAAGTCTATTTTGCAGCAGAAAAAGGGGAAGACACTCTTAAGGAAAGAGAAAACACATGAGAGAAAGGAAGAATGCATGTGAGAGGGAGGGCACAATTCCAATGCAGGTGAGGAACAGTTTAGTAGCCAGTGTTCACCCTGACCCACCCCGAATAAGGTGAATTGTTAAGTCTTGGGCCCAGTATGGCAGAGGCCATAGATGCCTCCTAGGCCCCAGATAATGCTCCCAGGAGGGGCTTTGAGGATGCTGCAATGCTTCCACAGAGAGCTCTGTTTCAGAAAGAAAAAAGATTTGGTAGAATAACTCATGGCCAACCACACTTGCAATCTCATTCTCATTTATTTGCTCAAGTAATCCCCAGTGCTTGATTTATGTAAGACTTGAATTAAATGTGTATTTATTCAGAGATCTTGAATTGCGCTGATGTGATGAGGTAAAATTGCAAGCTGATGTAGTTTCAAGGGTATTAACAAGCATATGACAGTGTGGCAGATCCCACTTGCCACTGAGAGGCCCAAGCCCATTCAAAGGTTTCCAGATGAGGTGGTAAAAAGTGTCCTTCTTTTCCAAGTACAACTGCTTTTCATGAAGGAGAATTTATCTCAGCACTGAGGTGGGGCAGAGCGGTGCAGTACCTGTCAAAGACTCTTGAAGAAAATTAAAACTGCTTGCTCAATGCTGCTCTTGGTGAACAGTGCTGTTCACCAGCACTGAACATTTGCAAGAAATGAAGCACATTCTTTAGTTCTGAGAAATTTCTGAATAATGCATGGTACCAGGAATAAGACTCCAGAGGAGCAAGGAGCATGGAGCAGTTAAGACTCTAATCTAAAGGAAACTTTCTGCAGATATGAAGGTGACTATAACTTCAAGCAGGGGTGCCGTTAAAAAAGGCAATCAGATTGAAATCCCCATTGCTTCTGGCGTTAGCCGTTTCTGAAGCACTTTATGTTTCCGATAGGCATTTAGTGAATTCAGGCAATCAAAGCTAGCTGAGGAGCTGTTACTGAAGGGGATTTAAACATTTTAAATGAAGAGGGGGAAAAATGATAATGTAAGTCTGTGATTGATGTGGGTGGAGAGTCAGTGTGACCATTTGGAGACCCACTGAAAGACAGAATATGAGACAAAATGCTCATGAAGAAACTTCTGGAAGTCCCAGTATTGAAATATGATGCAGCAAATAAGATACAGTTAGGAAAGAAAGCTATTCAGTCCATGAAGGCTGTGAAGAACATCAGCTTGAAAAGGATGAGGCAAGAGAGTTGGGGATGAAAAGTGTAGCTTGTATCAAAAGGTACAGCTACTTCACCAAGTGGTGTCAGTGATGCATCCATCACGATAGCTGCCAGCAGTTTGCAGCACATGAAAGCGAAGCAAGGATATTCTGTGATTCTGTGATACCCACACAACTAGGAGTGGTTATGGCAGAGATGTCCAGAGATGGCCAGGGCAAAACAGAAGGTCTTGAAGTGGTTTGTTTGGGGTTCAGGAGCTGCTGTGACTTCTGTGAGAGCGGTGTTATCACAAGAGGGAGCTGTCCTCCTGTATGAGATTGTCACCCCAGACAAAAACACTGAGGAGAAACAGCAACAGGGCTCCCAAACCCTCAGAGGGGCAGGAGGCAAGAGGTCCTGAGTGCTCAGACAGGCAGTGACCACAGCAGGCTAGGCTGGGAGGGCATCAGCTGAGCCGGGCTAGCAGAACTAATCCTGCAGGGCAGGCCACCAACACTGAACACCACTAATTGCTCTTCTGCAAGTCAGATCCTGCATTATGCTAATGCTGCCCGTTAATTGTTTTAACTTGTAGGCTTTGCTGGGAAGGGAGATGAAGGAAAGGTGCTTGGTCAAAGTCAAACATGGTGCCGGTCAGAGGTTCATGTGACAATGCAGCTGATCACCGAGGCTCAGAGGGTGAATGAAGTCGGTGTGTGTCAGTCGGCTCTGAGCAGCATCTGAGCACAGGAGGGTCTCTGTTCCCAGCAGAGGGCATGTGGATGCACACACGCGCACTCCTGCCTTTACCTCTGGGACATCATTTCTTCCATAATGAGCATATTAGTGCCCTCAAAAGCTGTGTAAGTAGTTACAGGACAAAGCCAGAGGCATCAGCCATTCTCCTTGGAATAGGCCGTGGTTTCTGTTACAGGGTCCAAACCTACCCTTGGTTTTCCTTCTTGTTTCAGGTAAGGTCCCACTGCAAGAGGTGCTGAAGTCCCGTTTCTGATGATTAGTGGTCCAGAGGAAGCAAGCCACATCCCTGAGCTCGGGTCTAAACACCAGTTTACTATGCACTAGGGAAGCCAGCCTGCAACCTCTTCACACTGAGCAAAAACTTCCTGTTTTTGCTCTGAATGCCTCATGCCTAATTTTGGTAGACACATTTTACCATAGTCTGGGACTGAGCTGAAAGCTTTGTTTCCTGCCAAGAATCTTGAGAGGATAATACATATCCAAGCAGTTTGCATCAGTGCCACTGCATCTGAAATGCCCTGTAGAAGGCTAACACAATATATTTGTACGCTCCCTGGGCAGGAAGACAGACAGCTCTTCCAGTGGATGCACTAAGGTAAATAATGGATTGTGCTCTATATGTTCAATGATGGGACAAGGCACTTGAAGATCAGGCTAGAGGGAGAAAACTGCTCCAGGTTGAAAAGTTAGAAGGCATTAAAAACACAGAAGAAAAGCATGTAGGCTTGACGATGGGGGAATGGACGGAGATCAGAGGTCTGGGCTCCTTGCCACAGGCTGCTTGACCTCAGGCAAGTCTTCTGAGATCCCGTTTCCCCTCCAGCCCTTTGTCTATGTGGCTCCCAAGAGCTTCTCGGCAGGGTTGGTCTAAGTGCCGTAGTGAGGATACTTTATCTTCGTCATTGCTTCTAAGACATACAATAAAATTACTTCATATATATCTCTATATATAAATCTTCAGGATATATATACACATTTTCAGGATGCCTTAAGGAGCAAAAAAGGAATAAACGCAGAATGCCTCGAGAACGTGTGGGAGGAGCAGAGCTCCCACCCCGCTGTATGAATCCACTTGCAGGACAAGGCTTTTTGCTGAAGTTTAAAATTAAATTTACATTTAAAAAAAACAAAAAAAAAAGGCATTTTCTGCCGAGCCAGAGGAGCTGGCTCCAGCCTCGGCAGCCGCCCGCC